>CM067521.1:10494384-10731939 GCA_034509495.1 Acestrorhynchus altus
TGTGTCGCTTGGACATGTGTACATTAAAATGATATTACATAACCAGATAACCAGATCTAATGTGTGTCAACATCAGCAAACAGCCACATTCTTTAATCGATTCTATACCACTTCATTTTTATTTATCCTGAGGAGCATATCCCCAGACCCTCCAGCATAAGCTTACCTCCCCTATCCATTAATCTTTACTGATGCCCCTGGGGTTCCATATGACCAAGGCTTTAAAGCTCTGTCCTAGAACAATACGTCCAGCCCAACCATTTTCAAAACCTTTCTTTTTAAGTGTGTGGCCTCTGGACAGGTTCCAGCAAGTGTCCGTGCTCCTCCTGCTGTTGGTGTCCGATCCCCCAGTACACCCCCCTTGCTATCTCTCCATACTTATCTCTATCCATCTCGGCTGCATCATCGTCTCCTGCTATCTCTCCCCCACACACGCTCTCCCTCTTTCAAACCCCTCGTATCGCTTCGTCTCACTCCCCTTTTCAGCTCCCCATAATCATTCTCTCTCCGGTGGATGGAGGGAGGGAGAGAGCCATCTTCTCTCGCTATCTCTGCATCCATCTGTTCCCTCACTTCTCATCTCTCTCCCTCGTTCTCTGGTTCTCTTTTTCCGTCTCTCTCATCCACTACCATGTCTGAAAAAGCCAGACAGTTTCTGCCAAGTTCTCTCTCTCTCTGTGGACCTCCAGCTTCATAGAAGAAGGGCCATGTATAGACTGCGCTAAGCTGTTTAAAACTGGATCATCAGAAATACTCATTTACGATTATGTGTGGAGTAACTATGATAAGCATGCATGAATGGACGTTGGGTTTCTATACTGTGCCAATGGGCTTTGCAAGATTCAGTTGGTTGGTTGATGGGGTTGGAACAGAAGGTATGAAAGCATACAAATTCAAAATGTACAGAGATAGCACCATGCATGGACCCAGGGGAAGCGCTGCCTCAACTGGAGTAGGGGCTGGAGAGACATTTGGCAACTACTGAAGCTGTGATTGGATGTAGGTTTAAAGCATTCTGAGATAAGTATATAAGCATGCATTTATTTCACAATTGAAAACCTAAATGGTACTTTGGAAGAAGCTGGATACTAATACAAACTGTGGTCTGATCATTTTCAAGGTCACAATTATAGACAGGTACAACTAAACTGATAACACACAAACCAGTGTACTGTCTGTGTATTTTATTGAGCTCATCGAGCAGACATCCACAGTGCTGGCTAGAAAAGTAAATTAACCCTTTAAAGGTACCTGGATATATTTTATACATCTGATCATTTTATAGTACACAATAATAGACAAGTACAGTCTAACTAAACGAATTACATCTTTTATTGAGTTCATTGACACAGAGCAAGTTAGAAAAAGTAGGTGAAACCTTTATGGTTTATAGATCCTCAATAACCAGGGATCTGGTCCACCAAAAATTCCCCACAGCAACACTTAGGAGTAAGTTTTTAGACCATTCATCCCTGCATATGTGTTTCAATTCACTGCCCTTGAGCCAGCAATGCAACCTCATATACTCCCTCAACCGTGCTTCACAGCGATGATGGTTTCAGCAATGTTTTTCCTCCTAATTATATCATCAGACATATTTACTTACATGTTTGGAGTAAATATGATGAGCGCATATAAATGGATGTCAAGTTTTTGACAGCAGTAGTGGCCTTTGAAAGTTCCTTTTTGTTACATGACGGTGCGAGAGATGGTGTAAAATCACGTGTCCTTCCGTGAAATGACATTCAGTTAGATGCAACCAGTCTGAGTGTACTACACACACACACACACACACACACACACACACACACACACACACACGCACACACACACACACACACACACACACACAGCCATCATGTGGCAGATGTGGACATGTTTGACACACTCAGTCATCTCACTTTCTTATTCTGACTGTAGCAGAACTATCTATGACTGCTTGACTCTTGTCTATATGAAGAAAGAGTCTGAGTGTCCATCAGAACGGTACTCACTTCATCACAGCAGGACTTCAAACTAAATCCAAACTTTCCTGAGTGGAAACTCTGAAAGTGGTTGGAATTTGTTGTGAGAAAAATGTATTCTTTGTGCTGTAGAAACAGCTGATATATATATATATATATATATATATACACATCTTATATATATATATATATATATATATATATATATATATATATATATATATATACATTCATTCATCTAAGTGTTTTGGTCCAGTTCCTTGCTACATTTGCATTAGATCAGTGAACTCCTGCTGTTTTAAAAGGGCACTATGACTTTGTTTTGCATTGAGTATAAATGTACACTTAGAACTTTATAATTGGAAAAAAAATATTGAGTGGATTAAAAAATAAAATATGCACTTACAAATGAGGCTGTACTTTGAGGAAACAGAAACACCCTGCCTACTGGACATACCTGTAAGCCTGTAAACCTCACACTAAAAATTATGTATTGAAACAGCTCAACTGGGTCCTTTTCAACCCAGTATTTAACCTAAATGCTATGTGATTTTAACTACATTGCTGGGTGAACAGAAACAAAGTTTGGGCTGTGTTTTTTTATCATAGTTGTGCATTGCAAAGCAGCTTGGATACCATACCAACCACCAAGCAAACACTTAGCAACACCATAGCAACCACCTAGAAAGAGCATAGTAACTAGTGCAGAGTGATATATCAATATTTATATAGCTATATTGGTATATAAACACAACAAGATATGGGTTAAGGTGATATAGATGTTTTATCAAGTTTTAAAGTTTTTACATAGCAATCTGTTTCATTCTTAAGGAAAACCTTTTCTTTCTGCTTTCTTGCTCTGCTCCATCCCCTGCTCTCAGCTCCTCCTCTACTCTGCTCCGTTTCACCCCCCATTCACGTTCTCATCTACACACTATGGAGGGGGATAAAACATAATTTTTTCACATTGTATTTTTCACATCATCGTATCATATCGTATATATCATAAAGCTAATATATATATATATATATTGGTCCATATTGCCCATGCTGTGTTTGTCCAATGCTGACCCAATGCTGCGTTTGTCTGATACTGACCGATGCTGTATTTGTCCGATACTGACCGATGCTGTATTTGTCTGATACTTACCCTATGATGTGTTTGTCCAATGCTGACCCAATGCTGTGTTTGTCCAATACTGACCGATGCTGTATTTGTCTGATACTGACCGATGCTGTATTTGTCTGATACTTACCCTATGATGTGTTTGTCCAATGCTGACCCAATGCTGTGTTTGTCCGATACTGACCGATGCTGTATTTGTCCGATACTGACCCAATGCTGTGTTTGTCCGATGCTGCCCCAATGCTATGTTTCTGTACTAAACTCTCTCTTATTGATCAGAGAAAGGAATTTAAATAACGTGATTAGGTACCTAAATCTTTTGCACAGTACACACTCGAGCTGAGTTATTCATGAAAAAATACTCATATTCAGATACAACAATCTTACATTAATCTCCTTCAAACTAGTTACCTTGGGCTGCCACTCATTTCTCCTAATGGGTCTGCCACTGTCGGAAGCAAGGGTAGAATGCCTGTTTTCAGATGGCCTGCAGCTGGTCCTTTGCATTCTGCATTACATCTTCTCTGGACTGAAATTTTCAGCTTAGGGAAAAGCCAGAAGTCGGTAGGGAGCCTGACAACTGTGTGTTTGGCAACTCTTGTATCAAATGTGAAGAATGGACAGGTAGGTGCATTATCATGATGGAGTTGCCAATTGCCAATTGCCCAAAGGTTCAGCATTTTGCAACTTGTGTCCACTTGGAAACAACCAATATTTACACAAAATTTAATGCAGTAGTGTTGTTCAAGTTTTTCTGTCATTTGTCAAAAACACTCATTGGTGAGTTATATATATAAAACTGAAATTATGTGGTTGTATCGACACAAGGAATGGACTCTGTACTAAGCTTTTTGAGACCCAGGACGTCCTTAATATAAAAGCCTTGTAAAAAATACAATATCATCCTGAACATTTGTTTTCAGGAGACAGCATAGCATTGTTCTATGATGCATTATTTAAGAGGCCTGAAAGACCTCCCACAGGGCTCCATAATGATTTTTAATCAATCATATTGCTAATGAAAGCCAAGGCAACAGTAACAATACTCCTTCCTTTATGCTCCAAGTAGTGCGCCGAAAGTTCTCATTTATTCTCCTCCCATCGTGCGCAAGTTGATCGAACCTGCCACGCGGCAGGGTGGCATTAATCAGTATTAAGTTGAACTGACTGGCTCAGACATGACAGATCTCGCTTGACACGACCCCAACGACTCACTTGTAATTCAACACATCGACTCCTTTCACTTGAACTCGAGCTCTTGAAAAATGGAGAGCGCGACACACCGGGTCTTGGACAGGAGTGTGACTGGGTTGCAAGTGAAGCTTTGTAAAAAAAATAAAATAAATTAATACATTTTGAAAAAGAGTTCACCGATTCCACAGAGGATGGACAAAACGCTGGCGGCGGCTATGGCTGCTTGGGTGGATGGCGGGGGTGCGAGTGACAACCCCAGACAGGGACATTTTGGACGTGGTCTTCGTGTGTCATCATCTTTTAGAGAGCGAGATGGTGGGGAGGAGGGCCGCTGACACATTGAGGAGTTGCTTTATTAAAATTCTCGCCGCAGTAGTGCCCCTGACAGTGTGACTCAGACCCGCACTCATCTCTTCTTCCTCCTCAGTCCACCACCCCCATCCCCCAGTCCCCCACCTGCTCCCACAGAGGTCGATCAGTTAATGACGTGGCCACCAGCCCCAAATGTCACCAGCTTTCAGAGGATAAAAAGATGGGGCCAGTTTTGTGGGCTTTGTGTTGCCGCGTGTGTGTGTGTGTGTGTGTGTGTGTGTGTGTGTGTGTGTGTGTGTGTGTGTGTGAATGGGCGAGACTCCATAGAATCAAAGATATAGATACGTCTTCAGAGATATGCCACAGGTAACCAGTTTACAATGTTGTAAAACTATTGGTACAGATTCATCACTGAGAAATGGCAGATAATGTGTGTCTCATATTGAGTCTGATGAATATACAGCATTATATATACAGGGTTTTATTTATTTATTTATTCATTCATTTATTTATTTGGTTGCTTGTTTACTTTGAAGGAAAGAAATGTATGCTATAAAAACATCTGATTGTGATACCATTAACAGCAACAATCGTGATTAAATGTTCCCTATACCTGCAAATGCCACCTTCTTTGCGAAAGTGCTTTAGATAATCATATTGGAAGGCTTCACCACATCTGAAATGTAAGTCAGTACTTTATCTTGGTTGTGGGTCGTTGTCTTGTTACATAACCCAACTGCACTTGAGCATCAAACAGGGCTGGACAGCAATTTAACTGTTACAACCTGGGAACTTTGAAACTCTGAGTTACATGCTGTTTTCAAGTAATGTACAGACATGATACACATAGCATAACAAACTACAAGACTTACTCTAACTAACAACACCTGCTCATTGTGTGATGAATTGTCAGTGGGAAATCCAGCTCGGGAATTCACTCATTTCCAAATGAATTGAATCCCAGAGCCAAAGGAGACGTCTGGTGCATGTTTACTACTCTGTCCATGTGTACATGCTCAACCTGCATACAGACTCTGACTGATCAGTGAGAGTGGGGCGGGGCTAATGACATCATTTACCCAGCTATTGGGTTACAGAGGGAAATGAGAAGGGAGGGGATTGCGCAGTGTTCAAATTTCAAAATAAAAGTCCTGAGAATGGATAATACTGATACATACATAACTAATAAATGTAGTAAAGGACATTTAGGTTGTTGGACTATTGTAATTGCAAAGAACATATAATTATAAATCTCATTGTCAATCTAATCATTACAAATAATTCTTCAGAATTCTTGTTTTTTTGATCAATTAACAACAGGATTGCGAAGATGTAGACTATTTTTAAGTCCTTAAAAACAAAACATTTTAATGATGCTGGTAATTTTTTTGACCATGGTCAAATTCATACAAATCTTTACATTCTATTCATTTGTACATTTCAAATGAAGAACAATTTGAGTAGCCAAGGATCTCCTGAAAATAACTTCTATAAATATTTTTTCCACCAAAAGTACATCAAACTATGAGAACATTCCACAAAATTGACCTAGGGTTCTAAAGGTTCATTTTCAATATATATCACAAGAGAAAATGTTTCAATAAGGGTGATATGATTTTTAAACCCCTTTTCAGTCTTTCATTACATGTCATTTACAACATCTGTCACTGGTATTCATTACAGGGTGCTGCCATCTTAATGTTGTATTCAAGGCAAACAGAAAGAGCAGAACACAATAGGTTATGTAAGTGTTTGATGATGTACACCACAAACACACAGCCAGAGCTCATTTGCATTCCGTGCCTCCTTTAGGGTAAGCATGGGGGTTTAAGCACAGTGCATGTGGCCAAGGGACACAGATCAGATAGCCACTATTTTTACAATGCAAACTAAGTTACACAAACATTTAACATTCAGCGAATTTTACTTCTGCAAGTTGATTCAGGTTTTCAGAACCTATCCGTCAGTGGATGACCAGTGTTGTAGGAAGGCCCGGTTTTCCTAATCAGGAAAATCAGATTGTACAGTAGGTCTAATGCCAAAAACAAACAGCCAGTCTACTAATGTACCTACTTACACTTACAAACCATTCAATACTTTTACATACTTTTCCATTCAACACTTTGATGTAATAAAGTTAGTCCCAATATAAAAGCTAAAACTACTAGCTGTTTGTTTAGCATGCACACAATACAACCACACTTGATCAAGTATGTTTGGTGCAGCATACACAAGGCTGCTCATTCACTGGCTCTTCATATGGTCTAAAGGGATGAAAGTGAGATAAAACTCACTGAACATTAAATAATAGTGACTTAAGTCAACTTTTCCTGTACATGTCCTCTTTTTGAGATGGAAAAAAAAATGCATCCAGCCAGGATTTTGCATTGATTTCACCATTCAGTTTATGGATTTTACAGCTTTACACACGTCTATTTAATTTCTGCCTTCTCTCATCCATTAGTGATCTGCGTGTACATTGGTCGAACTGTTTCTCACCACAATGTAAAAAAAAATGCGTCCAAAATGCATAAATACAAAGGTATGACTAAGGTATAAACGTGGGTTGATTAGGAATGCACTGTGGGTGAGGATGCAGCTTTAAATGAAGTAGGAGGACTGAGCTAGAGTAGGGGCACACATCATCAGCTGGTCTGAAATTTTGGACACTTTGGGAGTAATGCCCAGAACCACTCTTTCCTTTGCCAATCAATTTAAGTAAATTGAGAATTCCCCTGGAATTCCTGGGAATTTCCTCCAATTGATCGGTGAATGGATAGAAGTGTCTGATATATGGACTGGCCAGTGATAGTGGACTTGACACTAGGTTACATAAACAGACTGCTAACTCTAATAGGTTCTTTGGCTGATCTGACGAGGAAAAAATCTCTCCACAGAAAAGACCAACATCATTTGGTCAAAATGGAAGAGAAGCATGGAAATAAGACAGGGGCTTAAAGTGTTGAAGAAGGAAGGTGTCCAAACTTTTGATTGGCACTGCATTTTCACAACTTTCAATGGAACTGTAATTTGCACACAAAGTTCTTTTAAAAAGTCATTTTAGTCTACTGGACTTTGTAGGAACGCTTCAGTCTAAATGACGCTTATACTTATCGGGGCTGGCAGTAATCAAGTCTGGATGTGTCTAAATTGGTTAATTGGTTGATTGAGTAAAAAAAGATGACTTTTCACGCAGGGCCAGTAGCTGCTGGATAATTTGTTCTCTTCAATGAATTAAACTGTTATTTCTAAACAATGTTTTATATATATACTCGTTAATTCATTCATTTATCTGTGACGAATATGAAGAAATTAGGAGGTGGCATTTTCAAAGCCCCACAGTGTAATGGAAGAAGAATAGTGGCAGTTGATGTTAATGTTAATGAAACTTTCCTTCAATCAATTGATCAGTCATGGTCAAAGCTCACCTTAACCACAGGCATCACCATTGCTGAGCTTCGGCACACTTAATTCACAACCCTTCGCTAATAATCCCACAACAAGCCTCAGCTGATACTAAGTATAAAGTGCCAGGCTTTTTAAATTTCTCATTTTAATGAAATAGCTCATCTCAAATTAGGCTGGCACTCTATTGACAGCAGTGGAAAGCCTGAATTTGTATTCCAACACACAGATCAGGTCCTCTCCAGAATCAATTTCAACTAGAGAATAAGCTGTGAAATTAAATAGCCTTTAGCAAGATGCTGCACCTCTGAAATTATTCAAACGGACAGTTCAGAATTGTTACGGCTGTGGAAAAGGGAGGCATGATTTTTAGCACATCTTATATTTGACTGTTTACGTTCTTTGCATCAAAAGGCTATTGTAGGAGGACTGCACACAATACACTGACCACTGTAATCTCTGGAATAGGGGTCATACACAGTTCTGAGCTGTGCTATGTTATCTGAGCACAACGCATCAAGCACACAGCAGTTAGATAGCTACTGAATGCCATTTCATGATGGAAAATGTTCATATTAGGGATGTTCCCATTGATGTTGTTTGCCTCCTGATCTGATCAGAGTCCTTTCCTGTTCAACACTGACCAATGTTGATTCAATGTGAAGTAAAATGACATTTTGTTATATGTTATTTTGTACTGAATGTGCCACACTGCTGACTTCTGAGTGCATCACCACTTCTGAATAGTATTCATTGAATGTGCTAAAACAGTTGTGGAGTGGATGGAGATGCACGTGGGCTTAAGTTGGTCAGACCCACTGGGTTTGCTGGATTTTGCAGTGACTTTTCCCTAAATTTCATTGATGGACTGGCACCCTTTCCAGGAGCTGCTCCTGCCCTAATGATCCCAGTTAGGCTTCAGACCCACCATGGCCATGATCGTTTTTTTCCCCCAGTATATCCCAGGATAAATGGCCCTTCCAAACTGGGGGGAAAATTGGGAAAAAAATATGACAATAATTTTAATCATGAAATTATGCATTATGATCATAACTCCAATACATGTGAAGCCAGCCACTATCTCTTTTCGAACTAATTGCTGGGCAGCCAACACATCACATCATTCAGGGAAAGTGCCAGGTCCCCAGCTCTGGTACAGTAGCTAACTGATAGGTGTTCTGGGTTTTGCTCTCTGGGATGCCGGCTGATGATGGCAAGCAGCATGACCCAGGATTCCAGGATTCGAACCTGCGATCCTTGGATACTATTGCTAGCACATTAGATGCCTAGTTATTTGTCACTTATCATGTCACTTGTGTCACTCACATATGATGGAGGTCTTAACATTTACAGGAGTAGATTTAAATAAGATTTTAGTTCTAGACATTGATATTGGTATTTCTTTAAGTGGAGTAGTTAGTTTTGGAAGGCGGATCACATCCTAACCACTCCTCCTTGCCCTATATATACTTAACTCTCCCACTTACCTTTATGTCATTTGACATTACACCCTCCTCCACCCCGTCTCCTCCCATATTCTCATCTCTCCAGGGGAGGGGGAGGTTGCAGCTTTCGCGCCCAGCCATCCTGAACCCAAACCATCTGAGTTTGCCTCCCTATGCTTGCCAATCTGGCATGGTCTGGCTTGCAATCTGCAGTTTAGTTATTTCTCATCCAAGATCTACTGAAAATTAAGTGACATTTTGAGAAGCAAGACACATGCAAATCAACAGACTGAAGATATGTGACAAATAATGTAGTTTTATATCTTTTAACAACATTATAATGATGCCCTGTAAACTGGCATCTTGTAATCTGGAATTTTGAATGAATCTGAATGAATTAAGATATTTCACCAGGAGGAACCCATGACCAGTCACTCTGTTCTAGAAAAAAATACATTTTGTCATGAAAATACACAATAACTAATGAATTTTATTCATCCTGGATGGCCAACTCTGAAAGGACTTGTCACTTGGCGAGCTTTCAGATCATGTTTTTCGGCAGTTCACACATAATGACCGAGCCAGTGTCAAGCAAGTGCCAATTTGCCTCTGAGCTGAGGCTTTTGTCGGCAATCTCCAAAAACAGTGGGGGACCTGAGGCTACAATCATATAGTATGAACCAGACATAAAGGGTTTTTGAAATAACTTGGAATATTCTGGGAATCTGGGGAACATTTAGTAATGCTTTTGAAAGCTTCAGTAAAGCTCATCCAGGAGACTAGAATGCTACACCTTCTCATCACCTGCCACCATCTGTCTTTAAGAGGTCTTTACCATAGTTAAGCAGAGTATCTGAGGCTACAAATAAGGACCAAAACTGCATACTACCATACTAGATAGTGTGAAAGTTCATTGTAACATGCTTAGTATAATATTCTGTTGTTTTGGCCTATGCTTCCCTGAAGTGTGGAACTCCTAGTTGTGAAAGTGCTTCACAGATTTAGCACAGCAATGATTGGACAAAATTATGAACCCTGGTAAATGTAATGAGGACTTATTGAATATGCCTGAATCAGGCAAGGTGATAAATACACTGGATTCCTTTAACAGACTGAGACATTCCTGCCTAAACCTCTTCTATACTGTGTTGGAAATGGACTGTATTCTGCAGCCCTAAAAAAGAAAAGCACACATTTTTGGACATATAAGAAATTTCACAAGCCCTAACATCCCTGTGCACAGTATTACTGGCTGTGTTTTGTATCACTTGGCTTTATATGATGTTTGTAGTATGATCTCTTCCAAGGCAGGTGCTGGAGTTGCTCCCAGAGAGGAGGGACACGACACTGGTATGCCATCTAGTGGAGGACTCTCGCGCCGGCTGTCGCTTCCAAGCACAAAGGAGTGTTTTGTTGCAGAAGTAAGGTGATGATGCCAGCGCTACATTGCACAAAGGCACCGTGAAAAGATTCAATTCCCTGTGGGGACGGGCCTTTCTTGGGGGAATTGTGGAAATGGAATTCGCTGCTTGAACTTTGAAAGGCGATACGTGGTTAGATGAAACGAGGAGAAGGATGCAGGTGCATGTGTGATTGTATCAGAAGGGGGGAAAAAAAGGATCTGTTTGGCACCTCAGTGCTATCCATATGAAGGCTTCAGAAGAGGAGAATCGGAGAATCCACCTTTTATGAACCTCTGTTTTTTTCTTTCTAAAATTACGCCAGATGCAAAAAGGGAGGTTCATGTATTCCATGTTCCTACTCTGGTGTTTCTCCATACATGCTCAGGTTGTGGTATGAAAAAGGCAGCACCATATTGTGGGAGCTGCAAATTGAAATTGATATTCGACCTGAAATTCCCTGATCTCGTTATGACAGCTGGATAATGGGACTGATGAAATGAAGCCGCCTGGATTGGTACGGCGGTGTTTACGCCTCAACCCTTTGGTGTCTCTCTAAGTTCTAACAAACATGCCATCGGCATGGCTATTTACGCAACGTCCCCATTGAGTGCTCCAGCTCAGACCCTCTGTCCTT
This sequence comes from Acestrorhynchus altus, assembly GCA_034509495.1. Taxonomy (NCBI): domain Eukaryota; kingdom Metazoa; phylum Chordata; class Actinopteri; order Characiformes; family Acestrorhynchidae; genus Acestrorhynchus; species Acestrorhynchus altus. Next base: position 10,505,868 of record CM067521.1, read on the forward strand.
TCTAGTTTTTTAACAGCATTCCTGCCTGAAATAATACCTGTCTCATTTCCCTAAACTCTTCATTGCGCTCGCTCTTTTCCTGCTTGATCTCGATCAAACCCAGTGACCCCTTGCCCTCTGTCATTCATCCCTTCATCCTTCCTTCTGCTCCTCTCTCTCTCTGTCACTCTCTCACTTTCTCCTTTTCATGCGCCGAGGTCAGCCATTTTGCTAGCAGGCTCGCAGCCAGAGCTGTTGATTGGGTTTGAGGTGTGGGGAGAAATGAAGGGAGTGGGGGAGAAATGAAGGGAGAGAGTAAGAGAGTGAGAGCTCAAAGGCTACTCGTGCATGAAAGACGTGGGGAGGAGTATTTAAGAGCAGAAAGGTGTTCAGGGTAAAGCGCCCTTCGTTCTCCTTCATTGAAGCGTTCCTCACTAGATGTTCCATGTAAGCTGAAGCAAGCCTGGAGTTGCATGCATAATGCATCCCTAATTCGTCGTCATGCCTCCAGACACGAAGGAACATGTGTATTTCAAAGAGCACTGTAGCCTGTAACCTGTAGCCCGTAAAAGGAGATGAAAGAACTCACCGGGATGCTCAAAGCATTTTCAAGAACGAATGAAGACATCCTGCATACAATATAATTAGGCTCTAATGAGATACAAGCACAGCTGCATCTCTGCACTGCTGTTCACATGGGAGCGGGACTTTAAAGAACACCGTCCATTCCAGCACTGCCTCGTGCTGGATATGCGCTTACGCAATGGAATTCGATTTCAGATCCTGAATTGAACCTCCCACATCATGCAATTCTCTCCACTGCTATGCGGCGAAGTTCAGAACACAGTAGATTATAAAGTTTCTACAGAAAGAACTAAATGGCTCGAAGTCTCTGGGGGAGGCGTTTCATCTTCCTTTCCACCGCTTAAAGGAGAAAAACTGTAAAAGAAATGTTCCAGTGAAGCTGGCAATAATTATCTCACCGTTCAGGCCATTCAAACATACCCAGTAGAAGGCACGGGGCTGTACACATGCTATAATAAGCCATGATTTCTCTCGGTTTAATTAGAACTACTGCCAACACAGCCAAACCAGGCAGCGCAGTCAACCCAGACAGCAACACTTGGAAGATAGGATCGCAAACCTTCAATCAGGCTGCACAAGTCAGCTAGCTAGCTTTCAGCACTGCGGCAAGTAAACAGCAGCAGAGCAATTGCTTTTAGAGCTGTGAAAATACAATTCCAAAGCCAAATATTCACTTACTGAAAAATACAGCCTGACATCTACAAAGGGTAACTGTAACTATAAATCTGGAACTGGTTTCAGGCCAGTTAATACTCACACTACAGCTACCAAATGAAGAGCATGATACTGCTGACCATAAATAAAAGAAAACAATCCATTTTGGCATTTTGGAGTGTAAACCTAGTGGAGCAATTCCAGACATCTAGCAACTCTGTACAAAGCAATATGTGTACTTTTAATGGTAACAGACAAATATATTCTGCTTCTCTCTGTGATTTGCTTAAGAAGGAAAAGCTGTTCTGATCAATGAATACTGTAAATGCAGCGCAGCACATTAACCTTTAGGACTCCTTTAGAAAAGTATCTATAGGAAACAGTCACACATACCAGATATTTTTATTTTCAGGAGATCTAGGATACTCAAATTTGTCTTCTTTTGAATTACAATTTCTTTTTGCTTAAAAGGAATAAAAACACTTTACATCTCAGGATCATCTATAGTGTTTTTAAAATGAAAATGCAAGGACTTTAAATTATTAGAATGAATAGATTGACAAGGATCTTTATAATAACCTTAACCTTAATAATTATTGTTTGTGCAATTTATATTATTTATATTCATGTTACTTTACATATCAATATTATCCCTTTTCAGGACTTTTATCCTGAAATTTGAACTCTGCATGATCAAAAAAAAATCTGAGTTTGATGTCCTCAGAATACTGAGCGTTTTAACTGCCACAGTAACGTGAGTACAGCACAACCTTTGTTTGCAGAGTACTGGCATGGCATTTGCATTCTTGCATTGAGTAAGTTTGTGGCCTAATAATAAAATGCAGCTAGTTAGGGATTGGAAACATTCTCACCAAAATACAAGTCAGTGTTCCTTTTGTGTAAATGTATAAATACATTTTAAATATATTTCTTTTCTGTTTAGGAACCATCTCACACATCCAGACTGAGTGCGAATTAAAAATAAAAATTTTAATTATGAGCCATGTTTACAGCTTGAACGGCTTTAATACAGCAATAAATAAACAGCAACAGCATTAAAAATGTAAAAGTATGTGGTAAATGAACTCTAACTGTGTGATATTAATAAATTTTCAAATATCCTTGTTTGCTGTCAAACGTTGATGAAAAATATTCAGGTATCACAGTTTCTGTGCTTGACATGCTGACTTGATGCCTCAAAACCTGATTTGTTTGAAAACATATCAAAGATTATTCAGGACAAACAGCTTTTACTAGGACGTTTAGAGCCAGACTCTTTTACATCCAGGTCTTTTGCATGACAATGTGGTATTGTGGATGAATGGTGCATGCAAATGCAGAAAATAAGCAGTATGTTCAGGTACATAAACAATAAAACAAAGCATTAATCCATGTTTATGGATGAGAAAATGTGTTACCACAGTGCTGTTTACTCTTAACGTCATTGTGAATCTTGCAGTGTGTTTTATGAGCCTGAATATGGAGTCAGTCCTGCCTTTCATAGGAACAAACATCCTCCTTGATAGAATATCACATCCTTCTCAGAATCAGACTTTATTTTACTGAACTCCAAACCCTTTAATTTGCTTGATTTTTTTGTTCTCATCATTAGCTGATTTTTTTTTTGTCAGCACTGCCACTGACAGTATTCATATTGTAATAAAACTAACAGCAGGCTACAAAAGCTTTCAGAGTTCTGGAAAAAAAACTGCTATAATGTTAGAGGTGAAAAGGTTAATGAAACAGAATAGAATTTGACATCAGGCCAAAATGTAGTTATGGTGTTATTATTGTGGGGGATTTTTGCAAATGTGTAAAGATCCTGGTCTAGTGGCTTGTTAAACTCTTAGACCTCAAATTCACACGTTGCAGGCAGTTGCATAGTGTTTTCTAGGGTTCATAACTCAGGATCAGAGTAACCTACAGACATGATGGTGGTTGCTTCACTGTGTGCTGAATTATCAGTGAGTAATCCAGCTCGGAAAGCAGCTACAATTCAACTGTTTTCAACTGAATTAAATCCCAGTTTAAATGCCAAAAGAGGCTTCCGGTGCATGTTCACTGCTTTGTGCATGTGTACATGTTCAGCCTGCATGTAGACTATAACTGATCAGCGAGGGGGGACTGAGCTGATGACATCAGTGACCTAAATATTGGGTTATAGAGGAAAATGAGTTGTATGCATATTTTTTTCAGAATAAAAGTCCTGAAAACATATTATACTGTTACATACACAACAAAAATGATGTTGATTTTTATTTGGACTACTGTGCATTATTTTGAACAACTTGGAAATATTGCAAATTCTTGCATTTTCAGATCTAAAACACTGTGGATGATTAATTTCCAACAGGATTTCTGAGATGTAAAGTGCTATTTATACTTTATGAGCAAAATGTATTTGAGTAGACTAGGATCTCCTGAAAATAACAATATCTGACATGTGTGACTGTCTCCTATTAATACTTTTCTAATTTTGGTGAATAAAAGTATGTAAATGTATGAGTCATGTTTAAGTTTTGTACACGCACACAAACTGAATTTTAAATTAAAGTTTGTAAAGCTCTGTGCTGTTCATGGGATAATCATTGATTATGCTGCTTACAGACATAATCCTCTCATTAATTAACTAATGTTACCTGGGAAAGATCTAAACTTCACAGCGTCCAGTGGCTCATAACTATAAGTGGCTTAGCAGCAATATGAGCAAACATCATCTCCTCCATTCGTTCTACTGCGTTGCTTAGTAATGAGACTCACAGGTTGCATTTTTGGTCCATATTCAGCTCATGTAGTGAACTACGATGTTTACCAGTGAGATGTATCAGATGCCCTGAAAATCAGGTTGGAATTCCATGTTATGATACAGACACACTGGCTGACATAGGAAAATGGAAAATGGCTCATTAATGCCCTGAAACATAAATATGGATCAATTTTCGGTCACAGCCAGTGTTTATATTTACATATAAGGCATTTGGGACTCTGTGATGCCTGATCTTACATTATTTCCTCTCCCCCATGAAGTGCACATTGCAGGTACTGAAACAGCAGTCCCTACTCCTGAACAGTGTCTGGTCTGTCTGATCTAAAGTCAGTAAATTCAGCAGCTGGTTAGACATCTCTCTATTTAACATGTTGAAACTTTTGAACCATTTTTGTGGGGTTTTTAAGTAGTGCACTATGTAGGGATTATGAAATAAATTCAGACTGGGCCGATAGTCCCTTATAAGAAAGCGTGAACTGTGCAGGTTGGTGGTGACAGGAGTGGCACAGAGCCTGGCAAAAAGCTGGACCATGTGACTGAACAACCTTGCTAGACCCAGAGAATCACACACAGAGATGACAGCTTGCCATAAAATGTATCTTTATTTACACACAGTGTACACTCATATAAAAATAAGCCCTGGCACCTCAGAATGCCTAGACAAACTCAGACCTGGCTCAGTTGAGTACAGTACAGTTCCAGTCCCTCTCCCGTGCTTCAGTTGTCTCTCCTTTGAAGTGAGGGAGGGCTGCTCTTTTAAGCCACTGGCACATTGACCTGAGTGGTTGCGACTGTTCTGCACTCATTAGTGTGAATAAAAAACACATTTTACCATTGATTCAGACATCCTGAACACATTCACTTCTGTTATTTTCACTAATTGTCAGGATTCCAGAAACATTGCACTGCATCCTGTTTGGCGTGAAAATACATGGAAATATTACACTTTTTTAAATTTATTTGCATTGCGTTCAGGGTGTAATTGGCTTAAACCTCAGCTTAACTCTCTAAACCTAAACCTCATCTAATCTTAACTCAAACACTGCTGAGAAACTAACCAGTTAACTGGAGGATAGTTAGCGAAAATGTCTAAGAGACATTCTTTCAACCAAAGGCTGAAATACCAGTAAAAGAGGGCATGACTTTTTCGTCCCAGCAGTATTGCAACTATATTAAATAAATTTAGTTACATCACCTCCACTTCTCAATATAGTCCAAATGATTATAAAGTGTCTATGTTTAAATACAGTAAAAGCTTGGTGAATATATTGAAGGGGGTATCACTGGCTGATAAGCCTACAAGACACCTTTTCTTTAGCTATTATTGCACTTAGTGTAGTGTTGGGTGGAAGAAGGGCATCTACCCACCCAGACAGAATAAAGCCAATTGTGCTTTCTTGAACTCCCATCTATGGTTGGCTGTTGCATCACTGTGGAGTAAATCTGCTGAGTCCTCACCATGTTTTTATCTTTTAGAACCTGAGATCCACATTTACGGATATTTACATGCCGTCTTCTAGGCTTCATTACTCAGGATCAGAGGAATCTACAGACATGAAACACATATCATAACAAACTACAAGACCCACCCGGTCTAACCCTGTAATGTGTTTAATCCAGTTTGGAAAACTCACTAAAATTCACTAATTTACAACTGAATTAAATCCCAGTTTAAATGCTATAGCAGATTTCCGTGCATGTTTACTGTCTGTCTATTTTTACCTGCTGACATATAATCTGATCAGTGACAGGGGGTGGGGCTAATGACATCACTGACCAAGATATTGGGATACAGAGGACAATGAGACTGTCTTGAGAGGCTGTCTCCTCTAAGTACTTTTTTACTTCCTGCAAACTTGGCCTAGGGTTCTAAAATTTAAACGCACTGTTGATACGTGTTAATTGATGAAGCAAAGAAATGGTAGTGATCTCATTTACTGTAAATACAATAGTTTATGCCTAGTCATTATGGCTGATCAGGCTGCCATTTTTTTATTTTTTTTTTGCGAATGTATTAATCTTATAATAAATTGCATTGGAACAGATTTATTAAAAACTTTTCTTAGCAGAGTTAATTTATTTTAGGGGTTTATTACTTTGGAGTGTCGTTACATTATCATTACATTAAATTTCCATTGTATCAACAATTTCAGCATATAGGATGCAAATGTACTAGTTTACTACATTTTAGACTTTAATTAATGATGATTAAACATCCACTCTAGAACATGGACTACATCTTGACATATTAGTAACTTATTAAACTCTTATTTTAGTTGTAAAACCACATGAAAATTCCACAAATGAGCTGGTGGGTCTAAGCCCTCTCTCCTTTTCAAAGGAAAAAAAAAACATCAAATGATGTTTAACTTTTTCTTCCTATTGATTTACTTGCAGCTAATTAATGGAGTATAAGCTGATTGTCTTGGGATGCTATGGAGCCAGGAACAATAGTGCCGTCAAAAGTTCATAAGAGAAATAGGAACTGCCTGACTGGGGCTGGTTTACTTCTTGGCCATGAGTATGTCATCATACGGCAATGTTTCATAAAGAGCTGCAATAACATCCCTGCAATAATGCTAATTCTAAAGAGGTGCCTTTTGAGATCCACAATAGGTTAGCACCATGTTAATGCGGTACAGTAGCAGCTGGACATGTGGCGCTTTACGCAAGAGGTGAATTTAGGTGATAATATATACTGAATAATTTGCATAGCAGTCTTTTAATGGTGTTTTAATAATGCAATTAGTAATTTCCACATAAATGATATCCAATTATGTACTAATAGAGGCCCTAATGAATAGAATTTAACACACAGCGAGAAGAAAAAAAAACAATTTAAAGTGTCTAATATGTGTTCCTAAAAAGTCAGTGTTGGGGCAAAAGCTAAACTGAACAGTGACTGAGTTTACTTTATTATATAGGCTTAGTTATGTATTGAACACAACTACAATTTAAGTTGTAAATCATAACAAAAAGTAGAAAAAGCTATTAAAATCTCATGAATATGGAATAGAATGATATATTATGATCCACTCTTTCTACAAAATTCAACAAAAATAAAAGAGTATTAAATGTATTTGGGGACATTGGAGATAGAAATATTATATTCGCTATACAGACAAAAGCTTTGAGACACCTCTTACTGGAATCAGATGTTTGATTTAGTTCCTTTGCCAGTGGGGCATAAAATCAAGTACCTAGCCCTGCAGTCTGCATTTACAAACATTAGCGACAGAAAAGGGGGGGGGTTCAAAAGAGCTCACTGAATTGCCGAGTTGCAATAAGTGGAGTATCTTCCCTCCAAGATATACCACTATCAAGCGGTATTGTTAACTAGTGGGAGCATTTAGGAGCCACAGCAATTCAGCCACAAAGTGTTAGCCCACATTAAGTTACAGTGAGGTCTGACATCTGTCTGAGTGCGGAGGAGCATAGTACATAAACACTCTGCTGATCAATATCCACTGAGATCCAGACCTGCTGTTAGAGCTGCAAAGGGGGACAACTCCATATTAATGACTATGGATTTAGAGTGGGACGTTAGAACAGCTCTTCTATGTGTAATGTGTAGGCGCCCCAATACTTTTGTCCATATGTGTGATTTTGGTTCAAAGAGAAAATGTTCAACCCTGTTATTTTGCCTCACAATGAAACATGCTGATGTCCCTCATAATGCTGTCCTCTCAGTGTGTCCTCTCAGTTTGATGTGCTATTTGAAAGCTAGAGAGATTATGTTTACTTTAAGCCCCCGAACGATTTCTTCAGTTTTGGGCTTTACGAGAAAAAAAATAAGCAATTGTTCTCTCTTCTGGTGTGTGTTTAGCTCCAGTTACTGTCTCTCCAGCTGAGGCAGGCCAGTTTGTTTTAGAGGGTGCAAAAAATGAGACGAGTTTGCTTCATCACATCCCAAGTTTGAGCTCCTCATCTGCAGACATTAGTACAGGAACATCTGCAGCCAAGGGGCTTGGTTTGCATAGTAACCCATATTCCCACAAATAAAGTCTGGAAGTCATGACCTGCTCTCTAATGTCAACAACACCATATTCTCCTGAAATCATTTTCACAGCCACATGACTTTTGGGGGTGTAAATATAACAAGTTGAGTCTGTTACAAATTTCTTTGCTGGATCTTTTTTTTTTTTGAAGGAGGAAGCTGTTTGTGATTCATGACATGAGAGTTTCATGTACCAAAGGCTTTGTTTACACCTGACAATAACTCTCACATCATTTCTGCTGGAGGAGGGGTGTGTTGCACATTATTTAATTCAGTCTAGAAGAGGAACCTAGTATAGCTCGTGCACCAGCGTTGAATATTGTCTTCATCCATTAGTTAGCTTGTTATTGTACTGTCAGCTGACTCCGTAACATCATGGTGGATGGTGTGGTCTTGTGGTTATTACGCGCTTTACATCTGGGGCAGTGATGAAATTAATATGGGTGGTGCTTTGCTCTTGGAAATGCATCAAAACACTTTGGTGTCCACATGACAAGAGTAATGTCAGACTAGTTTCTGACAACCTCGGAATGCATCCTCGAAACCCATTGTATTGTGTTCACACTAGGATTAGATACCAAAGGCAGTGCTTTAAAAGGTACTGACTGAATTACATTGCTACTGTTGAGTATCAATTCATGTCAATCAATCTGTGTCAAAATTTGGTATAAGCCTAACAGACATTGAGGGCAGTGGTGAGCAGAAATCGGAAAAGCTCCCCACAACAGTAACTGCTACTATTAGCAGAATACTGTAGCCACAGATGAAATACGCAGGTGAATATACACCAGTGTGTGTCATCTTTCACACCATTTATTTTAGCAATAGCATGCATAGCATGGACATTTGTAGGTGTAATCCATTTTTCATCTGGCCACCCTTGTGCGTATCGTTCAACCTGAAACATTGCAGAAACGTTCTGAGCGTTCAGGTGTGACACATTGGATTTCGCTGCTTGTTCCAATAGAAAATAGTTTGTCAGTGTGACTCAAACTCAGATATGGTTATGTTATGGTGAAATGTGTAAAGGGAACGTCTCTTGGGAAGCAGCGTAAACATTTTTAACATTACATCACTCAGCCCAGTGCAGTGAGTACAAAGAACACAGCAGAAATAACAATCAGCACCAACCGCACAAACACCAACTGGTCTGTGTTTATATGACAATGATGATTCATCAAGCACTGCGAATCTGTGACGCACACTGGTGTGTAAACCCATACAAAACATAAATAAACGGGCATGGATTTCTTTATATGTCTTCAAAATTTCTTCCCTCCTAGATTTTCCACCATTGAGTGATATTAGTGCCAAGTGGGCACACTCAGTACCTGAAGTGTGAAACCACATAGATTTACAGAGCAAGGTCTGAAATCTGTCAGAGTGCTGAGTAGCATAGTACAAAAAACTCTCTAACACTCTGCTGATCAATACTTGACAAGTTCCAGGCTTGCTGTTAGAGCTGCAAAGGGGGACCAACTACATATTAATGCCTATGGATTTACAATAGCATGTCAGAACAGCTCTTGCATGTGTGATGTGTTGGCATCCTAATGCTTTCGTCCACATATGTGATTTCGTTTCAAGGGAAAATTGCTCAGGTGTTAGACTGAGAGCACATCACTCAGTCCAGTACAGTGATTATCACATCAGAGCAGAAATCACAAACACCACTAACAGCTTATAAACTTACTGGTCTATGTTTACATGGCAATGGTGCTTCATCGAGCACGGTCATACATCTGAAGTGACCCGCTCTGGTGCATAAACTCATTCAGAATGTCACGGGTCAGTCTTGTTCAGCTCTGTCTTCCTGTCTTGTTCTAGTTGTTGCTTCTCCCAATGCGCTCCTAAGCACATGGGTTGTGTTTGTTTTGTCCTTGTCTCCGCCCTTGCTCCACCCATTCCCATCTGTGTCTGATTTGTAACCCTGCCCCCTCGTTATCATGTCCCAGGTGTGATCAATGTCATGTTGTATTTAAGACCCTTTGTTTCAGTCTGTCTTTGTCAGTCCTGTTACTGGCCCTGTATGTGAGCATAGTGTGGGTTTGTTTGTACATACTTTGTTTTTGTTTCAGTAGAGATCCTGTTTGTTTGTAAATCTGGTTCCTTAGTTTGTCTAGGTTTAGGTTTAGTGTATTGTGTTGTGTTAGTTAGGATGTGTTTCTTTTATGTGAGAAAAATGTAGTGTGTTAAGGAAAAATACGTTTACTTTCAGTTGGTTAAATATTTCAATAAATGACTAAATGCTGAAATTGAGGGTTTTTTTTGGGGTTTTTTTTTGTTTGTTTTAGAGGAAATAAAGTACCAAAAAAGTACTGTTAGGTACCAGTTCACATGTGTTTTGTGCTGGCCATTTATGATCAGATCACCCATGACACTTAATAAATATTAATGCCAGTGTGAGTGGTGTCACTTCTTATTCGTCTATGCTAAGGTAAATACAGTCTATTCACCTCCACACTAAGGCACCTTTTAAAGTAAACGACAGTAAACTATTTCAGGAAAAGTATTTCCAACTTGTACACATGTAGATTACAGAATATTTGTTCGGTCTGCTGCTTACACACCCCTAATTCTAGATTTGATCCTGGTCGTCATGAGATACATAATAGACCTTGGGGTCTGGGCCATGGACATCTTCCCTGTGGTAGTCAATGGAGCGAAAGCAATTGGTAGAATGCCTCATGCATGACAGGAGAGGGCTCGTCTCACAGCAGTAAACTGTGCTTCATCACAACAAACTGGATCGTAAGTTCGCTGGAAAATGAAAAAAAATGAGTCATCTTGGAAAATCTGCTCCATACTTTCAGAATATGACAGATGAGATTCCACTTAGAGCACCATGTACAGTCATCTCACGACTGCAAGAACATTCTCGGCTTCTGTTTTCCAGCTGCGCTGCACAGTTCCAGGTCTTCCTGCAGCTGTATCACATCATTAGCTCATGACCAAGTCATCTTTGAGCTGAACAAGGTATGTTAGGGTGCATTCAGACTTGGCAGGTTTGGCTCAATTAAAGCAAAACCTGGTGTGATTGCTCTGTTAGTATGATCTGCTTCGTGAACCTTGGTGCACACCAAACAAACAGACAGACAGAGACCTCCTGGTGCATCAGTTGTGTGAACTCAACATAGACCAAACATTTTGAAATGGACTAAACACAGAACTTATTGTTCTTCTTTGTAGACCTGAAAATAGATGGTTCATTTTTAAAACTATTCATTTTCATGATTCTCCTCTAACTATTATCTGTAGTTTTTGTGATGAATTTAGTGAACTGCTCTAAAAATGATACTGGTCTTTTCTGAGGTTTTAAATTCAGTTCATCTGTTGGATTTAAGATGGGTGGGACTAAATTTGGCCCATCTGACATCAGATCAGCCAAAGAACCAAACAAATTTAGCAATCTATTACTCAGCTCGTTTCCATCTAAAAGCAGCTTCCCCAGACCACAGCGGCTGTGTTAATCGATCTCGGTTTGCCGGTCATACTGGCCGCAAACTTGCTCACTGAATGTGATTTAAACTCGCTTAACCTTTAGAACCCTAGTGTGATGATGAAGGATGTTTTCATAGTTTGAAATACATTTATTCACCACAACAATTTGAATTATTTATTTTATTTATTTGTTAGTGAAGTGTTTGTAGAGCAGTCACATGTGCCAGGCGTTATTTTTTGGAGATCCTAGGCTACTCAAAACTGAAATTAAAATCTTCATTTAAATGTAAATATTCAAAGAATTTAAGTATTTGTATAATTGTTCCCATGTTTTGATCAAAACATTTGCTTGCACCTATTATATTATTTGTGTGCTTATAAGAACACAAGAATTCCTCTTGACAATTGATCAGATTGACAAGGATTTTTTTAACAATAAGTGAAAATACTTGACAGCAGTCCAAATAAAGTAAACATTGAACCTGAATGTCTTTTATTATTTTTCTTTGTATCTATCAGTATTATCCTTGGAAGGTTGCTGGATTGATTTCCTGAACTGGCAGGACATGATTCAAGTGTCCTTGAGCAAGGCCCTTAACCCCTCAACTGCTCCCCAGTTGCTCTAGATAGGGCTGCCCTCCACTCCAGGCATGTGTGCTCACTGCCCCTAGTGTGTGTATTCACTAGTGTGTGTTTCACTGTGTGGATGGGTCAAATGCAGGGGACAAATTTCCCTATGTAAGCACAGTGGATCTAAGTGCACGTTTACATTTCTGTTTCATATATAACCATATTTTGAATTTAACATCGGTAAATGCATATTGTCATTGTCCAATGAAAAGCATGTCTCCAAAATGTACTAATTTTAGACCATTTCTATTGGTCTATTCATCCAGAATTGTTTACACAATCTACAGAAAAGCTATTGGGTTCAAACCATGAAGAAAAAAATAAAATGGACAAAAATGGAGATACATGGTTTTCATTTGTTATTTTAAAACTAATAGATAGGGGCTTTAAAGCAACACTTTGTAGCATGGTGTTAAAATCCCTTATGTAATAGGAAGAATAGCATCTCTATTGTTAGTATTTGAGCTCAGCAGACTGTTAACTGCACCTGTAATCACATACCTGCCTGAGACAGAACTGCATGCAGAGTTTTACAGCATTTCTTTCAGGGTGTGTTATTGATTTTTTCTTTGTACTAAACTAAAATTACATGTTGTATTAAACATCTGCTGGATGTGCTCTCAGTATGGTGTGTGTGCATCCATTTTTCCCAAACATGCTCTTTTTGGGATATAAATTAATGTGTCTGGCCTGATATTTCTAAATTGTGTTTAGGTTCCCTAGGGCTTTAAAATGTGTCCGTGGCTCATTTGAAGCTGTTATAAAATACACATGATAGCTCACATCATTTATATTATACATTAATGCACCATGACCCTGAATTGATCAAAGCAGATAAAAAGAAGATGATGATATATTAATGCATCCAGTTTTCAACATTTTATGAAAGAAGTAATTCACTTGAGGTCATGTGCCATCAGTGATTTTGAGATAGGAAATCACTGTACAGATTAAACAAGACTAAAGCTGCCCCCTGAAAGTTCTCCTGAAAGTCAATGAGCTGAATCATCAACTGGAGACCCATCGGTCCACTGAGATCCTCCAAATCCAGTACTTTTTTGCTAGTGTTCTAGCAGAGCTAGCTGAAATGCTTACTAAAACAGAAATCCAGGGTTGTTTCTTAATATCCATTCTTGGGTGTTCTTGCATCCTCATGTTCTTGTATGATATCACATAACCAAGTTGCATTTCAGTACTTAAGAACACATTTACCAAGAACCAGAGCTGGTCCAGACTTTAACATGTAATTACAGCACACTCTCCATCAATCATAAGAACCCTTTCACAATGGAACGAGCCCTTTAATCATGCAAAGGTTTCTTTGAGTAATCATGGTTCCATAGAGAACCATGTTCTCTTGAGGAACCCTCATTTTTAAGTGTCTACATAAAACAAAATAATTAAGTAACTAATAATCTAATTCCATCCATTTTCTGAACCGCTTATTCCTGAATATGGTCACGGGTGAGCCGGTGCCCACCCTGAGTGCAAGGGCGGGAAACAACCCTAGACAGGGTGCTAATCCATCATAGGGCACAAACACTAAGGGCCACTTTAGAGTCACCAATTCACCTATCATGCATGTCTTTGGACTGTGGGGGAAACCGGAGTACCCAGAGGAAACCCACGCGAACATGCAAACTTCCCAGGTCACCCCACCCAGGGATTGAACCCAGGTCGTTCATGCTGTGAGGCAACAGCGCTATCCACTGCACCACCGTGCCACCTAATAATCTAAGTAAGTAACTAATAATCTAATTAATGGTGATTATTAAATAATTAGTAATTAATAATCACCAATTTTGACCAATAGCTGCATGTAGATGCAGGTACATACAGAGCAGGTGTTTGGGAGGAAGACAAAGAATGTCTAACATCTGTAGAAGCAAATCCTGACCTAAACTCACAATTGAAAACAGTTTAAAATCATTAGAGCAGTGTTTTAATCTATTGATAAATGCCAAACAAATTATAAGTGAAATGCAACAAGAGTTTTGTGCTTTGGTCCATTCTAATTCCTAACATCGCATTCCTGTCCGAATCTTACTTTCCAAGGACAGTCAGGCAGATTGCAAACTTGTATACTCTGCTACAGCAAATGTGTTTACATTGACATAATAATCTGATAGCTGCAGAAAATCAGATTTTGGCTTTAATCTATTTAGCACAGTTATGAGCACATCAGTAATCTGATCATGAAAAAACTCACTTAGTCACTCACTTAATGAAATTTATTTCTAGGTACAACATGCACATTTACCATTGCTTATCACCCACCTATGAATCCACCAAAAAAGTGCTGTCTGACATAATCTGGAACTTCTTACTGCATTTATATCGTTTATCATTTATTTTTCTAATTTCTTATGGCTACAAATTGCACAGATGTGGTTGTTTGTCACCATTTCTTGATTGGAGTATTGTGTAGCAACTATAGTTGTGTAGCAATTGTCATTTGGTGTTTACTCTCTCCCACAATCACACTTTAGCCCCGGTTCATACAGGATTCGTTTACATGGGTTACTGTCTTAGGGTACCGTTTGGAGGTAACTTGTAATTTTAGGGTGTCTGTTAAATGTATGACTGATTTGCACATGATTAGAACTCACAGCTTTAAGAACTGAGATGGGAATGGCTATTCAATTTACAAACTGCTGTTCCCTCAAAAAAGCAAAACAAAACAACATATAAACAAACAAAATGTGTAATATGTGGCTCGACCACTGACCAAGTACTAGAGCAGCTGCATGTTCATAACACATATGTAAGCTATAGGCAACATTATGCAAGGACTTACCTAAAGTTGCCAGAAGCAACTGAGGGAACAGACAGGATATATAACCCTGTCCCAAAAGTTTCACTTGCTGTCCTGTAATCAGTTGATATGTACAAGGTCCCATTTCTTATTCTGCCCATCAAAGAACCATATGAGTGCAAATCAGGAGCAACCTCTTCACCAACGTAGGCTCGATCAGAATATGGGGCTTTATGGGTTATTCATTTAACTGCTCATTGATGTGAATTATGGTTGTGGTCAGAAAAATGTAGACAAACAAAATAGCTCATTTTTGACCAAAATGTCCAAATAATGGACATTATTTCAGTTTGTTCCAAAGTCCATGTTTAAAGCAAGTTTGTTTGACATTTGTTGCTTTGAAGATCTGTGCATTGTTTACATCACCAAAGCCTGGATTTTGTAGAGGACCACAAGGTGTAAAGTTTAAAAAGTGAACATACTCTGAGAGCAGCTGGATCTACAAGCCTGGATTTAAGTGCTCACAAGCTCCCTCAATGCACTCTCACTGTGGTCTTTGATGATTTTAATACTTTTAACAAACCCTTTTCAAGCAACCTCTTTCCCCACATTCCCTGAAATCAACTGAATAGGGCCTGGACATTGAGTTTGTCCCAAACATGTTTAAACCAAGTGTCCTTAGCAATTGTTGCTATGTAGATCTGCAAATTGATTACCTAACTGTGGACATTGAAGAGGATCTCAAAGGCTAAAGCCAGTGTTTCCTCAACTCTGGTCCTGGAGGCACCCCTGCTCTGCCCTCTGCTTTTTGAATTTGTCCAAAGATCTTGTAGATCTGCACACTTTTTCCAAAACTTGGACATGAGGAGGATCTCAATGGCTTAGTGGGCACACCCTCATAGCAACAGGATCTCCAGGACTGGAGTTGAGCAACACTAGACCGAGATTCGTAAATGTGCTCATGTGAACACTGCACTATGTGCTGTTTGATTAATCAGTTAAGCCAGCTTTCTGGATGAAAACTACAGTGTTAATGGCGGATTGGCCTATGAATAGACCTCTGTCTTCACAGGGGCGGCACTCTCTTTCATCTCTTTTGTCCTTTGTCTTTTTTGCCTCTTTTCGTCTTAAATTGATTCTGCACTCCTTTATTAAGGCTTGAACGTACATAATTCAAAGCACAGCTGACGCCTTTGTTCATGGGAGCTTTCCAGAGCTACTACCTTTTATCCGGCAGCCTCGGTGAGCTGTCACTGAAGAACAGAGCGAAGACGCGTGAGCCATGAAGTCATGATGGAGATTAAGGAACAAATGCCTTAGGAGGCAGATTGGGAGCTCTGCACTGTTCTAACTTTCAGATTGTGCCATCTGTTGTCACAATAAAGATGAGAGGGACTTTTTTTACCTCATGAAAAGGAAGGAGACAGAGGTGGAAAGACGGGAGTGCCTTGTTTCGTCTCCCCCTGCCTCCTTCCAGATTGTCTGAGGCAAGCAGTTTAGAAGTCTCTGATACTAAACAAAGACTTTTGTTTCAAACCACCTTCAGAAATCCTACGGAATGTGTTTTCTGGTGGCCCGGGGCTATATAGCGCCTCATGGTTTACGAAATGTGTGTTACGTTCAATTGTTGTTTTTTCTTTCTCTCTCCCCAAGATAAAAAGGTGACTAAACTGTGTTTTATTCCCAGAAATGCGGAGGTCACCCACTGCTCCAAGTGTGAAATCCCCATTGTTGCGGAGTGCAACAATCTATCAGTCTCAAGCGGTGTAACCGAACGATGACATCACAGTGCGATAAAGAGCCTTTTATTGGCTCCAAGGTCATCAGAGAGAACACAGAGGCGTAATAAATTGGCTTTCATTGAACTACATACGCCTGCCGCTTGCATACAGAGAGCCTAGCTAATCTGAGTTTCTACTCAGATTCCTGCTGCCAGTATGGATGCGAACCAACCTCGAGAGCACATTTTATATTTTCACAGTTGGGTTCAGATGGAATTTTCAACAAGAGAATAATCATTTGGAGGATCGCCTTTTCTAACCCACAGTATGATTATGTTCAGGTCATACTGTGAAGTGAATTTATTCACCTAAGGGGGGTTTCAGAGCCGTGGTGGGCAATTGGTTTTACGGGTGCGGTAATGTGTTAGGTTTGGGTTTCTGGGACTGAGTAATTTAGATGATCAGTAAACTAATAGATATACAATTAGTTAGCACTTCATTAGGCACACTGCACTAATATTGGGTAGGGCCTCTGTGTGCTCTTAAAACAGCCTCAGTTTTTAGAAACCTTGCTTTGAGCTTCTGACCTACTAACAATTTGCATCATGCAAGTCCTGCAGGTTTTTCAGAAGCACATGCATGCTGTCAGTCTCCTAGATCTGATGACCGATAGGGTCAGTATACAACGCTAAATTAACGCCATGGTACATTGTACATTATCGTACTTCAAATGATAAATTGAGGTCATTAAGGGATGCACGTGATTAGCAACAACACTGAAATAGCCTGTGACATTCAAACAATGGTTGATTGATTCAACCATTGGTTTAGGATTGAACTATCATTTTGATTTCCAACATGAAGGCAGGGGTGAATAAGGTGCATACATTCAGAATGCTTTGTTGGACAGTGAAGTTAGTGATGTTGGTCAGTTGGTGGGTGCAGACCTTCTCTGTAAACTCCAGCTACTATATGGACTTTTTAAGTTCCACTATCAGCCCACTTGATTTGCTTTAATGAAGGATTCACGAGATAAACACAGTGGTAGATGGTGACTCTAAACCCTATCCTTCCTCCTTTTGCTCAGATAAACAGGTTTCCAATGGAGATACTAGGACACCTAATGCTCCATATGGTGCCTCTTAAAACTGCACACAACACCACAAAAGACAACACCTTCGACTGTGAAGAGGATGGGGTGGAATCGATATGGAGGCACTGAAACGAGCTCTCTCACAGGGGAGGGCTTGATGAAGTGTCTTGTTATCCAGTCAATGTGCTGACTCCTCATTTCTGTAGCAAAGAGCTCCATCAGAGGTGTCCCTATCCCAGGGTGTCCCTTCCTCTTCTCTCTTTCTCTCTCTTTGCCATAAATCAAACCGGCTCTTTAAAAAGCTGCAGATTGCTCCTGTGTAAACATGGTGGGCCACTAAAGCCTGCCTCCACATCACATTCCTGTTTGTTCATTAAATATTAACCCGGCCGTGCGGTGCCAGCACCCTCCTGAAATAGATTTTCATTTTCTGGAACGTTTGTTCGGCTGCACTCAGCCCCCGGTCCGCACTGAAGGGCATTACTGATCTAATCAGATCTCACCCTGTTGCCTGGAGAACTTTTTTTCACTCACTTTCTCAACGTTGTTGTCTCCCTCTCTCACCCTCTCTTCTACACACACTCTTTCTCTCAATTTACTGGTTTCTCAGGCCACTGCTCGTCAAGGTCACATCTGACCCTTTTCAGTGCTTTTCCTGTGCTTGTCTTTTGTTATACTTCTCGTGACTATTCACAGAGGTTCTGAATTAGTCAGTTTATTTGCAGTTCACTGATGCAATTCAATGAAAAGGCACTAATGTGAAGAATTCATACCCCTCTGTTTACTGATTCAGATATAAATGGTCTCTGCAATAGATTCATCTGAGCATACAGGATGCAGTTTAAAACATGGATCAATAAGTACATTTATTGCACACAGTTGCCTGACCAAAACAACAATGCATCCATGTCTTGGCAGCCATTCTGCACATATCATAACAAATGCCAGGTTAAAGGAGTCTTCCAGGACCTGCATGCAGACTCTGACTGATCAGCAAGAGGGGGTGGGAATTAAGACTTGAGGGGTGTTTGCTATCTTTTTATGCTTCCACAGGCTCCTGAGAAAAGATAATACTGATACCTAAATAATAGAAATAATAAAATATATTTAGAGTTTTTATTTTATTTGGATGACGGTCAAGTATTTTACTTATTCAACTTATTATTATATATATATATCCTTGTCAATCTAATCATTTTATATATATATATATATTAGTAAGCAAAGACAATTGTAGGCAAAAGTAATTTTTTGATGAAAACATGGTCAAATCCTTACAAATGTTAATATGAATTATGTTAAAATTTACATCTAGAAAAGAAATTTGAGTAGCCTAGTATCTCATGAAAATAACATCTGGCATGTGTGACTGTCTATAATTATAATTATAATATATATAATTGGGGTTTTTTTTTCAGTGATGTTATTGTTGTACAATGACCACCTATTTTTTTCCCAGTGTGTTTTATCATGTGTTTTATCACTCACAAGATAATGCCTCACAACTTACAGAGCTGTGGGCATTCCCAAGCCATCCCCTGAGGTAACATCACTTCATAATCAATTAACATACTGGTATGTCATGATTTTTGGCATGTCAGGATAATGGGAAATGCCTCCTTTGTGAAGTTTATCTGAGTTTACCATCCTAACAAAGCTGCATTTGCTTTTTTAATTTAAACATTTCTTTATTTAAACAGTTTCCTTATTTTATTTTAATAAAGAACCTAGTTATTGTTTCCCATGACTTATGCCATGTGCTGTGGAAGAAAGAACACTGGACTGATCTGCAATATATGTTTGTGGGGCTCCTGCATTGCATGTGGATGTGATTTCTGCCAGAGTCTGTTCTCATGGACAATTCTAGCCAGATGTTGCTGGTCATGTCCATTAGTTCCTTCCAGTGTGACGTATTCCTGGTTAACACGTGACACTGGTGATCATGGAATTGTAACGCTTGCACACCTTAGGAAATAGAATGTTCCATCATTCTGGCACCCACTCCATGCCTCTCTCAAACTCTGATAATTCATGTTGCCTTGCCATGAGCACATTGGTCAGTGTTCTTTGGCATGTCAGTGTATTTGCAGCATGTCTGAATGGAAACCTTACTCTGCACTGTTCCCTCCTCTCTTTCTGCTGGGAGCGGAGGACACATAGGAGGACAAATAGTTATTTGAAGACATTAAAACAGTCTTGAGAGGCTTCCAAGAGGCAGAAGGTCAATGCTAGAGATACCAAAGCCATCCATGGTCAGGAGTTGAGAGAATAATTAGTCTCCCTTTCTCTAGGTGGGTATGATGGCCCTTTCTCTCCTCTACTGCACACCAATGCACTATGCTAGGTAGTGTAGACATAGGTGTTAGCTGATGTACTTGGACAGTTGGTGTTAGGACAAGTGAGTGGGAATTTGTAGAGATGAAATTGGGAGAAAATAGTATGAAATTGGCTCCTTTATTTTGGTGTTAAAATGCCATGAGCTTATACTAGCTGTCTGACTAATATTAAACATTTAATGAAGGACTGTCCCCTGATGAGTTAAGTGACCCAAGTTTGATACAGGAAAGTGCAAACGTGCAAGTAGTAGGTCATAAACCTGAAACACAGTATAATGGCTACAGGCTTGAGAGCAAACTGAGGGCTGGTAGGCATACTGACTTTGTTCGAAACTGAAGGCAGTTTCCTCTGTGCTTTAATGTCCATTGCTGTTTCAGACACCAGTACCTTAGAAAGCAGTGTAGTGATGTGGTGCCGGTAAAAAAACCTCATGCATCAAAGCCTTTTGCTTCCACCCATTTTGCTTTCAGCTGTTCCCTTCCTCAGCCTCAGGCAAAGCCACAGTCAGAAGGTCTGGTTCACATAGCAACGCGTTTTCCGATATCTAGCAGTTATATGCAAGATTTGCATTAGATTGCGGGGAAAGCTGTGTTTGATGTTCATGTACCAAACTCTCCTTATTAACTAAACCAAGGTAATTTGAGTTAAGTTACTCTTCAGATGACATGTAATTGACTGACATTAGGTAATAGATTTGAACATAAACCTTTAAATAATCATTTCATTCTTCTGTTTCATGACTAATGTCAGCATTTTAAAAAGTCCCGATTGACATGACATTTGACTACACTGTTAAAAGTGTGAAGACAAACACACTTTAATAACTTTATAATTAATATATTTTTATTTAATATTTTTCCCCAAAATATTGCAACATTTTCTCTTTTCCATAAATGGAGTTAGGAAACAGTTAAAGTTTGGGAGAAGGACCATGCGTAAACCCCTCTTCTACTAAATGGCATGCATTATAAAATGCTCCTCTCCCTCACCTTCTGATGATGAAGATCTGATCCCTACTTTCTAAGCTCCTCCTTTTCTTCCAGATTCAACCCTGAAACATTATTCTTTTCCCAACAGTATAATGCTGGTCCACACACTGCTGCCATCTCAAGAGCTTGCCTTGAAGACACAGATATTTATTCGAATGGAGAAAGTTTGTACAATGATGGTACAAAAACTGTTGTTTTCAGCACAAACAGCTTATTGCAAGATCTACAACTTGAATTTGGTATCGATAGTTCAAAAAATATTTTTAGAGACATTTGAATTTTTGGACAAAAGATTTCTGACACTTTTCAATGCATTCCTATGGGAGAGTTTTGGCACACATTTTTCATGAAAACTATAGCACTTACCGAAAAGCTGTATACAATTGCTTACTGCAGTCCCACTAATAAAGAATAATCAGGTTGTTGTTTATGTTTTTTGTTTGTTTGACTACTGTCATTTTGTAGAACATGTTATTGTGAATATCCTTGTTAATCTAATCATTACAAATAACAATTTCCAACAGAATTTCTGAGATGTAAAGTGTGATTTAGTCCTTAAAAGCAATAAAAATACAAACAAGCAAATAAATAAATAAATAAATAAATAAATAAATAGGCACAAGTCAATTTTTGATCAAAACATGGTCAAATTTGTACAATGTTAATATGAATTATCTGTTAAAATTTACATCTCAAATGAATAAATACTACTAATAAATACCTTTCAAATGTTTTGGCAAATTAAAGTGCATCAAACTGCAAAAAACGTCCCACAAAATTGACCTACAGTTCTAAAGGTTAAAGCAGCTCTCTCTTTAATAGACAAGTCCTTTTAGCTCCCATGGGAATTGCTGCACCTCATCTGTGCAGTACTTTTGCTTCACATGCCCTCAGTGACCCATGTTCTATGATCATTTACTTTCTGAAATGAGGCAAAAGCCCACAAAGAGTGATTTGTTTCAATTCCATTTCAGAGTAATTAATCCAATGATTATCAGACATTTACAACCCTGTTTCCTGATTATGGGCCACTGAAAAAAAAAAAAAGCCTTCAACTTCAACATGCTTACAACATTTACATAACCAGCTTAACACAAAGACCCCTGCCTTCCTTGGCTCCATCCTTCCATTCAGAAACAAAGATTTAACTGTACATTCAGTTAATATGAGCTTCACATTACTTCTGTGTGATTATGAGCTTATGACACATACTATCCTATATGCTGGAGCCAGCGGGTCAGCATGGCCAAGCTCACGTGAAGGTGAACTTTGGGAGAGGCCCATGACAACTGCAGCTAATCACCCAGAGGTTTGAGACAGAATGGCGAATGGTTCAGAGAGCAGGTCATTGGGTACCTTTTTGTAGCCTGCAGGCTGGCAAGGTGAACTCTTTATGCATTTGTTTGCAGATTTATGAGTTGCATGGTACAGAATATGATATCCATGAGACAAACACATAAAGCAATTTTAATCAATTTTACCTTTAGAGCCCTAGGCTAATACTTTGAGATGCTTATGTAGTTTGATGTACTTTTATTCACCAGAACATTTTAATAATTTTAAAATCATTTAAAAAAATAATGTATCTTTTGGAGACATTCACACATACCAGATATTATTGTTTAATTGTCTTCATTTCAAATGTCAAAAATAAGAGAATGTAAATATGTGTATGAATTTGTCCATGTTTTGGTCAAAAATGTACTTGCATCAGCAATTGTTTGTGGGGTTTATTTTTGTTTGTTTGTTTTTTTTTTTTGCTTATAAAGAACACTTTCCCTCTCAGAAATCCTGTTGGTAATTGATCATGCAGAGTGTTTTTGAGTTGAAAATGCAATTTGGATGAATTATTTGTAATGATTAGATTGAAAAGGATATTTCTAATAATTCATTCTTCTTATTAGTAATAAAAACATTCTTCAAAATACTCGAGAGTAGTCCAGATGAAAAAATCTGAATGTTGTTTATTATTTTTGTTATTTATGTATGTGTACGTATTATCCCTTCTCAGGAGCTTTATCCTGTAATTTTACTGTGTGAGCAAAGAAAGACAGCCAACAGACCCTTTCTCCTCATTTTCCTCTATAACCCAATATATGGCTTGATGACTTCATCAGCCCTGCCCCCCTCACTGATCAGCCGGAGTCTGTATGCAGGTTGAGCATGTACACATGGACAGAGCAGTAAACGTGCACTGGAAGCTCCTTTTTCATTTAAACTGGGACTTTATTCGGTTGGAATTCAGTTAATGTTTTCAAGTTGGATTACTTGCTGATAATTCACCAAACAATGATGATCACATGGTGACATATGGTCATTTTTTCATTTGTAATGACATACCTGTAGGTTACTCTGGTCCCAAGATATGAAGCGCAGAAAGCAGCATGTAACTGCCCACAAAGTGTGAATCTTAGGTTCTAAGAGTTAAATGAAGTTTGGGAACAGGACCATGCCCAAACCCCTCATTTACTAATGACATGCATTTTAAAACTGCTCCTCTCCCTCACCTTCTCATGATGAAGATCTGAACCCCGCCTACTTTCCAAGTTCCTCCTTTCCTTCCAAATTTTATGCTCTGCCCTTAGTTGGCAAGGGCAGGTCCAGCTTCTAACATCATCAATTGTAGCCCATGTTTCCCCTTCCATGTTTCCTTGCCTCAACCAATGTAAGTGTGGTCCACCCTATACAAATTTATAATTATTGTTGTCTTTCAAACTGTAAGAATAAAACTTTGAAATGCTCCTTAGTACACATTTACATTTCCATGAATGGCACTTAGCGGACGTCCTTATCCAAAGCGACTTACAAAAATAAACAATGCAATGCAACTAGTTAATAAATGCTATAAAAAAATGACTCTTAATTAATATTTCCTCAACTGACTTTATTGAATTTTGTGAAAATACTGTAGAATAATGTTTCCTTTTATGAAATTCCACTATTATCATAATTGGTTACAGGATTAAAAAAATTGCCCACATCTTCCACGTGATATTACAAACAACCATGCTGATGTTTCCTCAGAACCTTTAGAGAATTGTAGCTTGGCACAAACTTGTTACCTTGTTCTAATGGGTGCCCTCAGAGCACCAAGGACATGCATCACCTCGTGCTCGACCTCGTCCTCACCCCCCTTGAGCCACCCCCACCTTCAGCCAGCAGGAGTTCCAGCCTCAATTAGGCCCTCTGCTCTGTCCACAGGGTGAAAGGGGATGGCTGACTCCCTCTGACTTCTCTCTAACTAGTTCTTCTTTCTCTTTAGGCATGCTCGGCTGCCTCAGTCCCTTATTAGAGTGCTGGCTTCCCACCTATGCTGTTTCTCGACAGGTCACTATCCTCACAGCTCTGGCCTGCACCGCGTTTAAAGCTTTTAAGAGCACACACAAAGCACTGTGTTGGCACTTAGTAAGTACACTGATGCAATCACCCATGATTTCACAGACAGGGATGTGTGTTTTCTGGAATATACCTTATTTTCAGGTTCCCCTACAGAATATCCACAGATGCTTTAATTGTTAAGAAACTGCTGATTCTCAACAGGGCTGGGGTTTGGATTGGGATTAGGTTTGGGGAAAAAAATTATGCTGACATTCCACCCAGGCAAAAAATTTCCAGGAGCCCTGGATGGATAGGGTTTTTTTTTTAGTTTGTTTATTTATTTATTTATTTATTTATTTTTTTTTTTGAGAGGGTGGGGTGGGTTGGGGTGGGGTGGGGGTATCTGTATATGATGGAGAGGTGCAGGTTGGGAAATGATCTTTATAACATGTGTCACCTGTTGCTATCCATATATGGGAGAGTCTGTGTTAATCAAACTTCAAATATTTATCAACATATCTACATGAAACCGTCAAACTAACCATGTTACCATGTTATATTCATGTTTGTTTCGTTGTTTAGCTGTTTGTTTGTTTATATATTACTCAATAACAAAACAAACAAGTTGCATCACAGTGTACACTTGACTAGACAGTGACACAGTGTACATATCATGACTAGATATATTAGCTTGTGGATAGATTGTTAGTTATTGGCAGTATAAAGCACAGATTCTGTTTCAATTGTTATTAATGCTGCAAATTGACATTTTTCAGAACTTTAATTTTGCATTTCTATACTGAGTGACTTCCCCCCCCCATGCCTGAGTGTATTTTCTTTTAGATTGTGGTCATGTGGCCTTCCATGCTGAACATGCTGAACTCCAGGATTGTCTTGACGTTCAAGGCCAGCTCAGTCAATCCCTGGGTTGGCTACCAGTGCAAGATGAATGTGACGGCCACTGGACTCTCTCCATATTATGGTTTGGAAGCTTGATTGGCCGGCTGTTGGAGCAACTCTACATGGTGGTTTGGAGGATTACTGGGCCTGCTGGTGTAGTAACTCTACATAGAGATTTACAGGCTCATTGGGGCAGGCACTAGAGTGATTCAATATCCTGGTTTTGAGGATTGCTGGGCCTGCTAATGGAGAGACTCTACATAGAGGTTTAGAAGCTTATTAGGTCAGCCACTGGCAAGATTCTGCATCGGAGTTTGGAGGCTCACTGCATCAGATGTTGGTGGGACTTTACACCAGGGTTTGGAGGATTACTGGGCCTGGTGCTAGAGCAACTGAAACTGAAGATTATAAAGAGGGTTATTCAGCCTTTCTTTGTAGCCAGTCAGGAAACTCAGACCTCACCTTTTACCATACACCATTGATGGAGTAGGGGTGGAGGTGGTTGGTGCATATAAGTACCTGAGTGGGTACATTGACAACAAACTTACCTGTAGTTCAGTATCACAAGGAACAAACAGGACAAACTTATCAAGAAGGCTGGTTCTGTTGCAGGAGTCTGGACACTCTGGAGTTTGTTGCAGACTCTCAATAAGCTGCTTACCATTATGGCCAATGCATCACCCCCCCCCCCTTCAGAATACAGTGGAGAAACAGAAAAGCACATTCTATGATAGGCAACATTGTTTATAAATGTAATATTAGATGTTGTTTGTTGGCTTATTTTAAGTAACATCAGATTGGCATCATCTGAAAAAGGGATAATAACTGTATGTAACATCTCAGTGTCAACAGTGGCGTCCCTGGAGAGGAAAATCATTCGTTTTCTCCATAAATGGTTTGGTCTCCCCCACAGCCTCGGTAGTGCAGGCCTTTATGCGATCAGCAACATCTTTCAACTCCCATTTAGTGATCTCACTGAAGAATTCATGGTGGATGCAGTAAAGAAGCCCTTCAGTACACGGACTCCCAGGACCAGAAAGTGTCAGCAGCTGGCACTGAGAACACAGAGAAAGTGGTGCGTGGAGAGAGCTGTGGAGTTGAAGGAGTCACGCCATAGGCAAAAGGAGTTGGTGGGGATGTTGGCCACAGGAAGAGCTGGCTTGGGCTTTCTGCCTGGTGGAAGGAGAAACACCAGCTTATCCAGGTGTGGAAGAAGAGAAAGTGAGTAGAACAGTGGGGCATAGGCAGCAGGCGCCATGGACAAAGTGGGAAAGCATCCCAGTGCATGCTCACTACATAGAACATCTCACTTTCACATCTGTGGTTAATAGCTCTTCTGTATCCACGATTTATTTACTCTGTATGTCTTCACTTACATTTTGATGAGCGTATGTTTAATTGTATGCTATAAGTGCAGTACTGTGACACTGCAGTTTCCTTTGGGATCAATAATGTGTGATCTTGTCTCCTTACTTGGTCTGCAGGACGAGCGACCACAGGTTTAGAAGCTCATTGGCTTGGCCACTGGAGAGACTCTACATCATGGTTTGGAGGCTCACTGGGGCAGCTGTTGAAGTGATTCTACATTGTAGTTTGGATTATTACTGGGCCTGCTGATGGAGTGATGCTAGATAGAGGTTTAGAAGCTCACTGAGTTAATGACTGGAGTGATTCTAGATAGAGGTTTGGAGGCATGCTGGGCTGGCTGTTGAAGCAATTCCACATCATGGTTTGCAGGCTGGTTGGCAGAGTGACTCTATGTATTCCATTACTCAGATGCTCTCTAGGCCCGAGTGGTTTTGTGAAATATTTATTTAAACATCCCTAGTTTAAGGGTTCTTCAGTCAAATCTCTGATTACCCACAAACCCAAAGAACCATTTGGATGCTAAATCTGGTCTACATAAACCATAGCATTGAAAAAGTATGACATCACAGTAGTAGAACCCTTTTCAGTGCTATATAGACCCATTTAAGAAGGTAGTTTAAAGGAGCGCCTCTTTTTAAGGCAATCAAACATGCATTTTTTTCTTGCTATTTTGAAGAAATGTAAAAACAACATTAGTGGTAGTGTTCACTTGGTAGTGTTCTGTACCAGACAGCTTTTATTCTAATAAAGAACTCTTGGAGACCCCTTTGTTTGGAAGGGTGGTTGGTTTTATTGTTTCCTTCACTAATGTAGTGAACTCTTGATCAGAAGCTTAGTTTCTTTTGGTCTCACTGTAACTCAGGTACTAGTCATCCCATTGTGCTGAGCTGTTTTATGCCAATATGCTCATTGAAACATTATGCAAGTACTTGCCTCTTATTGTGTCATGTGTGCGCTCTGTAGTTTCCAGAAGGGAGGGTTTATTGTCCATTACAATGTCTTGGGCTGCTTTGAACACTTTCATGTGACGCTTCACAGGAACCCAGAGGAAATAAGATTATCTCTCGTAATGAGACACTCTGCATTGTACTCAGAACTAATAGGCTATCAAATGGTTTGTCTAATTATCAGTGATGATAATCTGGGATTTATTTTTTTTTTTTTTTTTTGGTGTAATTCCATAAATTCCAATCATCTTTGATTGGAAGAGAATATTCATAGAATGTCTTTCAGTGCTCAGTCAGCTATTATATCTAACATGGTCTCTTTTTCATGTAATTACATGGTTCTGTTCAAGTGAAAGACCTGGGTTGGGTTGGGGGTAGTGTGGTGTGTGTTCATGTGATGTCAGGACAGAGGGAAAGTGCATTCAGAGCCTGTAGCAGCTCAGTATAAAGCACGCACACACACACACACACACACACACACACACGCACACACTAGCTAGTCTGAGAGAATCGCCGCCTGGCTGCAAGCAGAGAAGGCTCGCGCGACGAGGCGCTGCGATTGGTCGTTGCTATAACGATAGGGGCGGGGAGACAACCAAGTGGAGGCGGAGTCTAAGCCTGATAATAAAATCCTTTAGAGACACATTTGCTTCCTGTTTTGTTTTGTTTATTTATTTTTTTTATTTTGTATCTCTCTCTCTCTCTCTCTCTCTCTCTCTCTCTCTCTCTCTCCCTCTGGAAAGCAGGAGAGAAGGAGCAGCCTGTGTGGAGGGTGTGTGTGTGAGTTTGTGTGGAGGGTGTGTGTGTGTGTGTGTGTGTGTGTGTGTGTGTGTGTGTGTGGAGGGGGGGTGAGTCTGTGTCCACTTCACGCCTTCTAAATAAGACGCGTCCAGTTGTGGATTATCTGCGTCTGCTGCCACAGAGCTGGAGGCGCCCCCCCCCCTCCCACCCTCACCGCCTCTCCCTCTGCCTCTGCCTCTCCCTCTCAGTGGCAGCAGTGCAGCGAGAGACGGGCTCCTGCTTCTCTCCCGCAGTCCTCTCCTCTACTGTAAGTATGAGCTCACTCTCAAACTGCATTGTCTGCTGAGGAAAGGGACTCGGTGCTCTGATCTGAGGCAGCGAGTCAGGCTTTTGGGGGGACTCATGATGTGTGTTCAGTCTGCTGACTAATTCAGTGAGCTGTGTCTGTGCAGGAGCCGGAGTGTCCAATCTGGTGGACTGTGGTGTTGGAGAAGACAAGTCCAGATAGGGAAGGTGTTGGGGGAAGTTTTTGACTTTGTTGAGGTGTGTGTTTGGGTATGTGCACTGTGTGTGTGTGTGTGTGTGTGTGTGTGTGTGTGTGTGTGTGTGTGTGCAGCAAAGATATATTATAGCTCCTGTGTGTTCACCATCAGTGCCCATGCCTGGGTGCACTATTCTACTGTGCACTGTTGCATTGCACTCATGAATTCCACTCTAGACCTTCATCAACTAAAGCTACTTGAGATCAAAAGAAGGACTGTTGACATGGACTGTCCGAAGCTGGCAAGTTGTCTGAGTGAACTTCTCTTCCAGAAGACATACAGACACACACAGCATCAGTTAATCATGTTAATGGGCAAGCTAGAGACCAGCGGTGTGGGCCGAACAATAGGCTTCAGGCTCTACCTAATTAGCGAAAAGAGTACAGCTATAAATAAACCAGCAGAGCATCATCATCAAATGTGAGACACAGTGAGAACAAACAAAGCTAGGTAGCTCTGGGCACAGTCACGCACTGACACACACTCATCCCTAAGTTGACAACAGGGGAAGTGCGCTCCCACTGCCAAACTTCTCACATTTCCCAGAGCAAAAACAGCTAGGGGGAAGGGGAGGGTGGGGAAAGGTTACACTTACAAGCAAAACTGTTAACTGGAACAAAGTATGCTGAGAAATGTTCCGACCTGACTGATAAAGTAATATGGTTCATCTGCTTAGTTAAGGTGTTTGAAGCTGGAAGAAACCTCTGATCTACATTCATCTTTGCAGACTTGTTTGAAGGAACAGCTGTGTCAGTTGTCCTCAAATGAACTTTCCACTGTACACCCTTAAGAAAGGTGGTACAAGTGGTGGCTCTATGTTGAATCTTGAGATGGCCTAATGTAAGGGTCTTTGATTTGTGAAAATAGTGATGCTATGTGAAATCGTTTCATGAATGCTTATAAGCTTCTCTGACTGGTTGAATGAGTTCTTCACATACAAGGAAAAGCTCTTTTGCTTCATATGGTTTGCCTAAAAAACTTTCCATATAGCACCACTGTTTGCCTTACATTAGGCTGTTACACACCAAATTATTTTGTGCAGATTGTTCGCATATCAGAAATGTATTTAAAACACATCTATAATTACAAAGCCTTTTGCATGATATGAGATTTGTCCAAAGGCAAAAATGTGCCAAAATATAATTCGCCCTTTTCTCTAATTTTGCAAATTTTAGCCACCAACAAAAGCTCTGTCTACCAATCACAGCTCTATTTCTGGCATCGGTATGACCACTGACGGCTAAAACTTTCAACTGAACTCACTCTCACCTCTGTAGCTACATCTCAAAGATCTGTTCAGAACCAGTTCAGACTCAGTTAACTCAAAAGCTCCCCTAAGTGTAATCTGTGGAAGAACTCTTCTTCTCATTTGACTCTTCCAAAAAGCAGCAAGCACTGTTTACTCTGTCAGGCCCTATCTCAAATCACTCCCACTTCCCTATGTAGTGGACTTTGTTAGTTGTGAAATAGCAGCAACCCAAACAGCACCTGATTTGTCTGATCCACAGTCATTTAAATTCAGCAGTTAGTCACACAACTGTCTATTGTATATGTTGTCACCTTTTAACCATTTCTGTGTTGCTTTTAAGTTGTGCACTATATAGGCAGTATGATGTGAATTGAGATGGGACCAGAAAAGAAACTTTAAGAGTGTTTCTAGACACAGCTTCACAGTACTGTGACTTAAAGCCTTGTTTCACAGGCAATTCAGACCCAGGTCTGATGAACTCAACACAATTCCTCGGCATCCAACTTGAAACATTATCTCATGTTCAGTTTGCGAATATTTAACATTTTTGTGTGGTATATGAGTGTCATGTGTAACAGTCTTTGTTTGATGTGGCTTTGTCTTCAAGTATGGTTTCACAAAGAACCCCTTTGCAGTACTATAATCAAAGCCTTTAAAATTAAAACGTATTGGGAAATTGGAGTTGATGACCTTAGCTTAGCAAGATAAAAACGAAAGGCAAACTTCAAAAGAACACCAAAAACTGATGGTATTGGATTTTTAATGACTTTGTGTAACACCCTGTATCTTCCAGTCATGAGATATCAGTCTAGACTAGTCTCGTTTGTAAGTTATCGCATGAGGGAGCAAATCAGAGTGACTGTAGTATTTGCCTTTGCCTCCACCTCATGCAGTTCTGCTTCATAGCTGTGCTGTAGCTCTTTGAGAAGGTGATTGCTGATAATTGTGTCCCAGTGAACAGTGACAAATAAGGGGCTTTATTGCTTATTTGAAACAAATTGCACCTCACACTCAGCCAGCTGAAGAGAGTGGGAGAAATTACTTTGGAGGAATGAAATTCCTAAATGAGAAAGCTATTTAAAAGAGTGTGGGTTGAAAGGGGTAGCTGGAGAGTCAACTGCTGAGAGGCAGTCTGAACATAGATGCTGTGTTTGGTCAGTGTTGAGCTTAATGTCTCAGTAGGGAAAGAGATGATTGAAAACGAAAGCAAGATTTTGAAGAATGGTGCCTTGGTAGTCATCAGCGCAAAAACAGTGAGACTCTGATTCTGGACTCTGGTTCTGGAGAAACGAGTTAAGCGACAAACTGGTTCAGTGTTGGTTCAGGGAGGAGCCAAGCATACAGTACATCCACTCTGTCCTTCTACTCACGCTTCTACTCTTGAGTCAGAGCCTTCCATCGAGCCCGAAATAAGGTCAAACCAATGTGGCAGAGTCCAGGCCAGAGGTGGTGAGCATCTCTCAGCCCGCCCTCATCACCATCTGGACCCGGCGCATTCTTTCGCGCTTCACTGACATCAGTGCTCGCGGCCCTCTGCACTAATGGCTCTTTTTCACTGGTGTACAGTGGTAGCGCTCAGTGCCATCGCCAGCGAGTTACTGGTTGACATTCAGAGCAAACCCACAACACTGCTCATCAATGCTAACAAGTGTGGTCATTTCCGACAGGGACCTTAATGACATGGACTGCAACTTCGACTGCTTAGACCACCCAATGAGTAACCTATGAGTGGTTTAGCTGTACACAGTGCCACAGACATTGGAGGCATTTCGACCTACAGTACAGGGGGAAAAAAAAAACACAAAGCTAGCAGCTGCTAGTCAATGAATGGACAGTCAATATCAAAGCAGGAAAAAGGTCACTGTTAATCTATTGCTGGAAATAAGATTCACATACACAGTCTGTCCATGCTTCACTCTTGATAACACTCTTTGGAAGTGCTATTTTAAGGAATAGTAAATGTTTACTCAAGAAGCATGGCTGACAATTCTTCAGAGTTATGTGCTATTTGTTCAACACATATTTACCTCAATTATCAACGGCATGTCGTTTTGGGCATTTTGCGTCTCGGATCGACGGGTTTCGTGAAAGAGCTTAGAGAACGTGGACCATATCAAGCAGTTTACCTCTGGGACATTAGTGGACCTCTATCAAAGAACTTCAGGGGCAAGTATATAAGCAAAAACTAACCTTCGCTAAGAATAACAGTGTTATAGAAAACTCTGTCTGTGGCATAGGCCCTGTTGTTGGCCCACGTCTTGGAACATCTGGACCCTTGCATATCCAGCTGTATATAGAAGGTAGGGGCAGAGCCAACCTCCTGGGCAACCAGGCAGAACCAATCTGGTGGTGGCAGGCAGGAAGGAGAGAAAAGTGTCAAAACGCCAGCATCAAAAACAGCAGAAAGGGTATGCACTGCCCTATATTCTCTGTGTGCCCATTGTTAGTCCGAAATTGTATATTTGCATTGTTAAATACATCCATATTCAGGTGTAACTGGAAATTTCTGTCACTTTAAACCAGTAAGCTCCAATAAGTTAAACCTATAAGTAAGTGAGAACCAGCCTGGAGACAGTATATGGATATGATGGTCATCACTCCTATTATATCAGTTTAAAACAAGGTGATGTTTATCCAGTCTAGAGACAGTATTTGGATTTGATGGTGATCACACTCTTGCTGTATCAGTTTAAAACTGGTGGTTATTCTCTCAAACTTTAGTTGTAGTCTAGTTTAATCCCAGTGCATCTGGATTTAAGATGGAAAGTAATATTTATAAATATTGTTTTTATACCTACTTTTGTTCTGTATACGTCTTTTTATCATTAAGCCAGCAAACAAGGTAGAATACTAGTGAAGTCTCAGGTGTCATCTGTCAAAAATGGTTACATTAAGGCTCACAGAGTTCAGGCAGGAGGGTCCCTTATCAGAATTTTTAGGGCCCCAGGGAAGTCTGGACTGGCTGTGCAGGTGTGTCAATAGAGATTTTTGGGACCTATACCCTCACAGTGAGGGCAAAATCACACCTTGTCTTCTCAGTTTTATACCTCAGGAATGCCACACCAGCATAATACACATAGGGGTAGAAACCACAGAACCTCCCATTTCTAAAAAATAGTGATGTCATTGTAATTCTTTGTGGAAAAGATTTTGTGCAAAGATATAATAATAAAATTATAAAATAAAATGTTATTGTAAGCTGCTGTTAGTAGACATACAGTATACTAACAGTTTTTATTACCTGAGATATTGGCCATATTTGTCCTGAACAAAATACTTCAATTAAGTTGGTGCTACTCATATATTCTGTCACAGCATAATAAAGTATAATCAAAAGATTTTTGATTTTCAACTTACAGACACCCAACTGTAACCATTTTGAAATGAGATGTAAGGTTAACAAGTCTGAACAATAAATACATAAATAAATAAATAAATAAACAAACAGGTGCTCTGTAAAATCCATTATTTTTTATTACTATTTTACTTTTTACAGCTCAAATAATTACATATTTGCAAAGCCAAACATCGTCTGTAAAGAACAATATGTGGCGTGTAACTGTCTAATGTAATCAAGGGCTAGTGCCTTGAGAGTTAAAGAGAGGTGGATGTAATGGTGATGTAAGATGTTCACTGATACCTAGAGAAATGAGAGAAGCTGGAAAGAAGAGTAATTAGTCAGTAATAATTCAGTAACAATGTTACACAGTGGTCACATTAAAACCGCCTACGTAATACTGTGTAGTACCCTTTTATGCTGACAGAACAGCCCTGAACTGTCAAGGCATGACCTCCACAAGATCTTTTTATGTTGTGCTGTGGTATCTGGCACCAAAATGTTAGGAGTAATTCCTGTTGTGAGATCATCAGCAGGGAGCCTTGGGTGCTCATAACCTTGTTGACCAGTTGTCCTTCTTTGGAGCACTTTTGATAGGTACTGACCACTGCGTGCCGGGAACATTCCAGTCATCTAGCAGTCAGAGTTTGGCTCTTGGGGCTCAGATTCTTACGCTTGTTAATTTTTCCTGTTTCCAACACATTAACTTCAGGAACTGGCTGTTCACCTGCTGCCTAATACGGAGACGGCACCTCTTGACTGTAACACTGTATATGCACTGTTGTTCCCCACATAGGTGACATGAAGTTTTTTTGTTTTGTTATCCAAAACAGCTAACCACCTTGTTGTTTGTGGATTTAGAAAAAGGGCTGAAATATGGTCTGTGGCTGGTGGTTGTTCATTAATGTGTTTAAACCAGAGGTTCTTAACCTTTTTCACTGTGCGACCCCCTTTTAGGCTCCTGTATATTTCGCGACCCCCCTGCCCCCAGGAAAAATCGATATCAATAACTTCTAAAAAACACTCCATTTTAATCCAGCCTGGATGATGTGCTGAGCCACAATGTGCATGCGCGAACCTGAATCAAGATTCAGATCGAAGAGTCGAGCAGAACGGCGAGTGAGTCCGTTTGATTCAGTGAAAAAAACCTTCTATAAATGGTCTATTTTAAGCAGCTGTGGGTTTGCCAAGCCATGTCCTTCATGCGAGACACTCCATCAAGACTGAGACTGATACAGTGTGAAAAAGTTTAGCGCTTAAATCTGATTCCTCGCACATTTAGCTGACAAAACGTCTTAATTAGTGTCACATTCGTGACCCCCCTAGAAGTACATCTTGACCCCCTGGGGGGGTCGCGACCCCCAGGTTAAGAACCCCTGGTTTAAACCATAAAGTCTTGCATCTGATGTTCTATTAATCTTGTTTTAGTGTTTTGCTGAATTGCATTCTATAGAAGTGTGAATTACTGTGGTTCTTCTTGTTCTGATTTTTGCTATATGTCCCAGTAGAAATTAACAGACACCAATTTTTCACATTACTTGGCACAGTAGACTCATTTTAGATTTCCTCTCTAGTTCATTATGTCAGTGGTCAGATGAATTACTAGACATCTCACATCTCCCAGAAGACACGGAGCTCTCCCGCACGTTGATAGCAATTCCCTCACGTCCACGAATCATATACAATTTCCAAGAAATTAAGATTTAAATGATCAAATACAAACTAAGACAAATGTTACAAATAACTGTGAGAAAAACTGTGACCAAGACTGATATAAATATATGACATTTTTTGAAGATGCTGTTGAAGGTGCTGATGAAACTTATTTACTAAACTAATTGGCCTCAAATAACGAAAGAATAATAAATGCATACATTGGACTCATGCTAAGCAAAACATTAGTGGACCACCAGCTTTTGTGTCAGCAGACCAACAGTGGTCCTTTTGCTATCAGGGATTACACACATCCCATTATTATGTCTTGTATTATGTCTTCTGTCTCAGTTTTGGCCAATTTATTCAATTGTTCTACCTTAAAAGGGACTGGAAACTGGAAGTTTCCCTTTAAGCTAGAGAATAAGTGTTTTGTGCCATGGGTTCCAGGGCAGTTGACCTTCTCCTTTCTCCTACAGTACTTGCTCCACTGCCAGATACAGATACACTATATCATGAGCATGAGGCAGCCAAGCATTAAACATAATACAGAACACTTGCTGAGATAATGGTCATTTATGTTAATAGGGATTTGCTTGTTATTTCAGGTCAATCTAACAGTGGTGATGATTATAGCAGACATCCAGGTTAATGCTAATATTTAAGTAGCATCTTTTGATCTTTTGGGCATTAGAGTTTATGTAAACTCCTTCTAGGATCCATTTAAAATATTGGCATCTGTTAGTTTTAGACGGTCGGCTGCCCAACCGATGAATTTGTTCTAGGGTTGGCACCTGTCCAGTTTTCACCTGGGCAGTCCAGTTTTCAGGTCATTTTTTCAAGTGTCTGGCTTTAACCATTAGACCCCTAGGCCAGTTTGGTGGGATGCTTTTGTAGTTTGACCTACTTTTATTCACCACTAAATTATCAAGTATTTTTAGAGACAGTCACACATGCCAGATATTGTTTCCAGGATATGCTAGATTCGTCTTCATTTCAGATGTAAAAATGAAGAGAATTTAAATATTTGTGTGAATTTACTTTTACTTTTAAACTTTACACTTTACTTTTTCTACTTTAAACACTTTACATGTCAGAAACCCTGTTGGAAATTGATCATTTAGAAGATTTTGGGTTATTTGTAATTATTAGATTGACACAAATATTTATAATAATGCATTCGAAATAACTTGACAGTGTTCCAAAACAAGTAAAAAAACAACCTGAATATCCTTGTTATTTGTCCTTGTCACTTATGTATGTAATAGTACATAAGTAGAATCTACATGCAGGTTGAGCATGTACATGTGAACAGAGCAGGACACATACACTGGAAGCTCCTTTAGCATTTAAACTGGAAATGAGTGAATTTTAGCTGTTTCCTGAGCTGGAATACTTACAGCTGGTGTGGTGTGATAATTTACACAACGATGAGTCATGGTTCGATAGGGTAGGTCTTGTTTGTTTTTATATGTTTATCACATATGTAGGTTATTTTGATCCTGAGATATAAAGATTAGAATACCGGCATGTAACTGCCTGCAAAGTGCAGATCTCAGGCTGTACGAGGTAAATATCATTTGTGTGTTTTTGTAATGTTCTCTAAAAGTATGGAGGGGGAAAAACAAGGAATAAAATCAGGTGGGTCAGTTTGTCACTTTCCCC
Organism: Acestrorhynchus altus; assembly: GCA_034509495.1. Taxonomy (NCBI): domain Eukaryota; kingdom Metazoa; phylum Chordata; class Actinopteri; order Characiformes; family Acestrorhynchidae; genus Acestrorhynchus; species Acestrorhynchus altus. The sequence goes on from CM067521.1 coordinate 10,542,536, forward strand.
TGGGGTGGTGCCAGAGTACAGTTAGCAGATGGATGACCAGAAAAATCAGGGATGCAGTGATAATTTGAGTAAAAACATATTTTGCCTCCAGATAAAGTGAAACTACTATTATCTGAGTGATGGTACAGAACAGACATTAGCTTGTTACCATTATCAGATAATGACAGGCTGAATGCAGTCACAGTGAAAAACACTTCACCACAATATAACTGAGCAAATCATCATAATCACAATCCTCAAAAATCAGAGCTAAACAAACTCATTGTGGCTTGCCTTCATCAATACAGTAAGAGGCTTCCCATGTTGAATTATACTTTACAACATTACACAATAAACATCTGTTTTTGTGAATACTGGAGCTTTAGATTCTGTAATTATTCCAGTGACTAAAACAAAATAGCAACAGGATGAATATATAGATTTGTTTAGATATTCCTGTCCAGATCCACAATTCAACAATTAAGCAAACCCAACAATCACCACCACCCCCTCCCAAAACTCCTGAGAAACATTAGAAATGTGATATCAGCTCTACTTTCATTAAATATACTTTTCATGTCCTTATGTAGACAACTGCATCTCAGTTGATGATAAATGTTTATGTTTATGATGATAAATTACGTAAGGGACCTTCCAAATGATGACTTTCCCAATGAAAGTCTTAAACAGAACCTCTGATTGGTTGCTTTCTAGCTTGCACACTCCTCACTAAGCCTGATTCAACATGCTCGTCCTTAACCAGCTAACCAATGTACTGAGAAGGCACATTTTGATTTTGAAGGTGGATGTGGAAACGTACAAATGATACAGATGTACATTTCTTGGTCACACAATTATGTTCCGCCTACTTTTTTCTGCTGGTCATCCAGGTTACAGTGTGATCAATAGCCAGTACCTTTCAGTTTGACTGACATAGCTACACAATCTGCTATCGTGCATCAGTATTTTAGTGCATTGTGTAGAATCATACATGTGGTAAATATTTCACCCCACATTTTCCCTTAATTTTACCTTTATTGAAAAGGTGTCAGCTCATAAATGATCTGCATGTTCTCTTTAAAGTAATGTTTGAATTGTATTATAGTTTGTGAAAACTGTTTAACTTACTGGAGTTTCTCACAGCAGTTGCTCTTTTTTTCTATAGCAGCTTATTCAAAACACCAGCTTTACTGTGGCTCCTGCCAAATGAATCAAAATACAACACGTCTTTGTGCTTTTTTTCATCACATTTAAACAGCCTTCTAGAGGTGAAATACTAATCTTGCAGATTTATGGAACAAAACAAGCACCAATTCCATTTTTCCCCCCCCCAAGCCCTTTCTGTTCATCAGTCTCCTGCATAAATAAATGCATTTCGGAATCTTGTATGTAAATTTAAGCCACTCACAGCTTCATTTCTTTCTCTTCATTCGACTGTTCTCATGTCTGTTCTGCTTTTAGAGTAACTAGATTTGCAATAATGTTATGATCCTACAGGTAAGCAAGGTTATTAAACACAAGCACCTTTGGAGGTCATTACGAATCATCAGCGAGAGCGTGAGTCATTGGAGCCCATAATGATTCATCTTAATGCATATTGTTGCTTTTGACACAGAATTGCTGGTTAGTCCTTTCACCTGGTTCTGGGACCAGTTACCACGGACCAACCTCCTGGGTTACGCGTACAGAGACGAGAAAGCCTGAAACTGTTCTCAGGTCAGCAGGAAAGAACGAGTGCCTCTGAGACCATTCGAGGACGTCAAGGGGAATATGTGCGAAAAGTCACACCCCAGTGCAAACAGAGCCATACATGGAGCAGTGGTGCCGGTCGTTAAACTGCCAACACAATTGTGTTTCACTAAATCATATCTCGTTGAGGCCGTTTATAGGTCATAAATTGGTACGCAGCCTCTAGCCTGTCGGCAGGAGACCTGAGCTTTCAACAGAAAACATACTGCCGATCTGAGGAAAATATACTGTATATTTGATGTATTTGGTGATTTTATGGCATCACTATGCTCGCATCAGACTCTAAACTGATTCAGACTCACTGTAAATGGGCAGTAAAGTTTAAAGGCCCAGTCATATAACTGCTGGCCCAGGAGCTATTCAACATGAAAGATGATGATTAGTTGAAAAGAAAAAAAAAGGCCTGTTGCACTGAATAAACACTGTTATTTAAGGCCAACTTAATGGAACATAAGCAACAATGAGAAATGAAACAATGGTTAAATTAATTGTCCGCAAAAGTCTCTGATCTTGTAGTCAGTTTCGCCAAAGCATGGATTCAGTTCCAATCATTTCAAACATTTTAATGAGGATATAACCTAATGCAACATTTACCAGAAGTGGTTATCTCAGTTGCAGTTCCTCCCATGTAATGTTTACCTTAGCTGGTGAGCTCTGTTTGTAGTAAATAAAGCTCATCACTCTGACATCGGCTTTCCAACTGATCTTGCAAATCCAGTTTGGAGGTCAGGATCTTCATGGAAGCCTTTAAAGGGGAATTTCACCATTTCCCTTAAATTTTGCTTGCAATTAAGGTATTAAAATGTGCACCAAGGCATTCACTTTATTCAATGTGGTGGTGAACGGAACAAGACTGGCTCTAAAAGTTGCATCACATTATATGTGTTTACATAAAAATGCTATTAATATGTTGCCTGATACCTTCGATATTGTTTTACACTCATTGTCAAACAACAGTTGCACAATTAGTTGCCCCCAGAAGGAGGTGTCAGATTGCAGTGCTATTGGGAAGGAAGATAATGGTTATCGGGAACAATAAATTATTTATTTAAAAAAGAAAAATGACTGATATGGGCAATATTTATTAATGTCACATGCAGAAGTAGTGTTTCTCAGTATGGTGTTGGGTAGGGGTATGACAGAGCTAAGGAAAATCCACATCCATCGGATTCGAACTTTTTAGCTACAAATCCGTTGAATGCGAATGTGGTTTTGGTAAACACGAGGCCAAGAACAACCGACAAGCCCATATGTGCATTTTTCTATTTTTTCAACATAAATACATGATGCTTAAACAGGCCATCAGCCACAGGTAGCCACAGACTCACGGTGTACCAACACTTCCTCCAGTGTCGAACATAAACCTGAGGCTGGAACCACCTTGCCTTTTGGCGTCGATTGATCTGACTGCAAATCTGCTAAATCACTTCGCTCACTTTTGGCTCGAGATAACTGTGGACTTTAGCTTTACCATGGGAAATAGTTGTTTTACACAACGTACCACTTTACTATCATCAACAAAGGTCAGTTCAAAAAACTCCCACACGACACTTGTTTTCTTGCCACGTTCGGCCATTTTCATTATTCATGTAAATGAATCCATGTCATTATTTATGTAGGAAGCAGAAGTATAAAGTAAACAACATTCACAGGCGGTATCTAAAAGATGACCTGCAGGGCGGAGATCAACGTGTATGAAAAACCTTGAACCAGCTGTGTAAAATGGTGTCGGAATTAGTTGAATTTGTTGTGTTTCTGCTTGTCAAAAGTCAATTCGATGAAAGCATCTGTCGAATTCAAATTTGCTAAAAATCTTTGAAGTTCGAATGTCATAGCATTCAAATTCGGATCTTCGTCACATCCCTAGCGTTGGGTATAACACAACATTCCAAACATCACAGAATGGAGTTCTAGAGGTTCCTAATGGTGTTCTGTGATAATCCATCCCATGCAGCATAAAATGTTCTCACTCACATTTGTAATCAGGGATAGGTCTGGTGATGCCACTAACCATGGCATAGTATCTGTCTTCAAGGTGAGCTCTTGAGATGGCAGCAGTATGCAGACAAGCATTGTCCGGTTGGAACAGCACACCGGAGTGTGTGTTCAGAAAAAGCAGAGCCACTGTTTGTAGGACATAATGTAACAAGTTCATGTAACACTGGGCTGTCAAAAAGATCAAAGATTATCTGGCATTGCACCCCACACCATGACGCCAGGCCTTGTGCATGTGACGCATGAAAACAGTTGGTCTTGGTGCTGATCCCGGTGCCTCTACGCAGATTTGCTTGTGGTTTCCTCCAAAATAGAGAGTATATGATGGCTTTGTGATAAAATTGTGGTCCAAAACATATTTACAGACAGACACACTTAATGTTGAGTGGTTATGCAACATCCCTTCACTCCATCAAAACATGTAGGTTACTGGTTGTTGTGGCTATATTTCTGTAAACATCAGGATTCCTGCTTCACAACACCTTCACTATGAAGAAATGTGATTCAGTACATTTCTCTGGAATAAAACATTTCACATCAAACCACAAGAAGGATGCAGAAATGTTAGAAAAATGGAGACTTGGGGTTTTCAGTGACAGTTCAGTCCCTAATGCTCCGTTCCCACTCTGCTACAGTAAGTGCCCCCCCAGTCTCAAAATTGTACTTGGCTTGGGGAGAGAGCACACATACTTAGCTTGACCCTAGCAGCAAGCTCTGGTCATGTTCCATAATGTTTCAGTTTAAACACTGGGGTTGTTGTTGGAGCATGATGAACACAAGACAGAAGGTTTTTGACATTCACACAAGCAAAGAAAGAGCTTCTTGTTGTGGTTTGAGACATCTCCGCCACTGGCCATAGGATAGAAAGAGGGTATGAAACAAAAGGTCATGTTTATTGCCTCGTGTTGATGATGGAGGGGGTGATGTAGTCGCCAACGTGCTGACTGCATACTGATAACATACAGTCCTGAAGAATTGTCCCATTTTTTTTTCCATTTTTGTATGTTTGTCAAACTTAACTGGTTTAGATCATCCAACTAATTGTTCATCATAACTCTTCCAGTTGCCACAAAACATCTGGACAACCCTAAAGATTTTAGGATAATACTTTGTGGCCTGTCCACTCACAGCTCGACGTTTTTGCAAGACATGAGTTACATTTTTATTTGGCATAAATCTATCACTGCATTACACTCCTCTCCCCATGGCTGATATATACTGAAATATCGAAAGTCAGCCTACTCGTGGCATGGTGACAAGATTTATCAGAGTGGACAGCACTTCTGGACAATTTCGGACAACTTATGCCCAGTGGCATGGTGCATTATGCTGCCCAATTTTCCCATCATTGTGGGGTTACAAGAAGTCCCTGAAGTCCTGCAAATGGTCACCAAGCAGTGAAAGTAGCCATCAAGTAGTGACACTGGTCAATGTGTTTAGGTGGACCAGTAAATCCAACTCATGCCTTGAGAATCCCTCGCACACCAGCATGGAATGGACAATGCCTTGTTGATGATTGGTGTCCGCTGCTTTATGGGGTCTGTGCCTCACAAACCTTACCTCTCCGGAGTCATAGTGTGAACAGGCACTCTGGAATCTAGTGAATGCTGGTCTGAACTATAGGATCCTGCATTGAATGTGGATCTGATTTCTGCCAGTGGCTGGTCTGTTCGCACAGACAATTCTTACCAGATGCCACCAGTTATTATCTTGAAACACCCATGAGCATCCACTGCACTGTCCACAGTGAGTGGTAATGCTTCCTGATGTATTCCCAGTGCAGACTGAAATGGAATGTCGTATCAATCTGGCACCTATTATTATGCCTCGCTTGAACTCCATGAGCAGGCTGACCAGTGTTAAACCTCACTCAAGATAATATTATACAGGTGTGGATGTTCCCAATGTAACACCACTTCATAATCAATTTACGTACTGATACACCGTGACTATTTCAGTCTAGGTTTAGCTTCAATACAATGGAAATATTATTTAAGTGCTGCTTTGTGTGTTTATTGGGTTTCTTTAGAATGAACTGGATTATCTGAAACATTAAAATATGATATTATAATTAAAATTGAAGAGGGCAAAAACATTTTCAAACCCATTTTCAAAAGTTCTGCATGCTTATTTTGCTGATGCAAAACATGACCAGCTCTGCTAGAAAGAAGAACGAAAACAAGGGGTGAAATCACATAACCACAAAACATCGGGACAACCCCCAAGATTTCTGGGATAATACGTTTTGGAAGACATGGGTTCCGTCTTATTTGGTGTAAAGCTATAACTGCATTCCACTATAAGAACATTATAGCAATAGTCAAACATGGTGGTGGGAGTGTGATGGTCTGGAGCTGCTTTGTTTCTGCAGGACCTGGGCATTCGACATAATTGATGGAACCATGAATTTGGACATGTCGTGACCCAGAGCTGAAGCACCATTTGTTTATGCAGCAGGACAATGACGTGAAACACACAAGCGCGTCCATGTCTGAATAAAAAACTGGAAGATCTAAAACATTTAGAGCAAACACTGTATGCTACTCCCCACTGTATGCGCCACATGCCGATTTTGATGATGCTCACATGACCAGATCTGCTGAAAAAAAGAGCAAAAATAAGGGAAAAAAATTACATAACCACAAACACGCACAATGCAGAAGGCATTATTCACAGTCATGCTTCTTCATAAAGACAGGCTAATATCTCAGTCCAGGCAATATGCATGTTTATTTGCGTCCACCACACACACGCACACACACACACACACACACACACACACACACACCAAGATGGTAGAAATGACAAATAGCCTTCTCGTGCTGTCATTTGTAGCCGGGCCTAATATTAAGTTGTTCTGGTGTGCGTCCTGCTCGTTTGTCTTGGTTTACTTGTGCGAATCACGATCTGACAGGCCCGGGAATATTGTATTGAGGGAACATTCAAGTGAGAATGACCATCCATCTTGTGGAGACATCTCAATTTTCCAGCTATTGGGCTTCTGTTGAATACAGCACTAGGTCACTTACACTTAGCGTTAGGCGAAGATGCCACCTGAGTCTCCACTAATGTGCTGTAAAGGCATCATTATCCCAACCCCCTCCCCCCTGACACACTTATAATTCACACTTAATCAAACACATACAACTGGAAAAACATGAAGGAGGACAGGTGAATGGCCAGTTCTGAAAAGCACTGGCCTGTTGCCGTGTGCTGAATGAAAGCAACAAGGTCGTCTGCACTGAGTGCTAGCTTCCATACACAGTACACTTGCCCCTGGCTGGAGCAGGCGGGTGCATGAATGAGCGACCCTGCCTAGCGTGTGAACCAGTGAGATGGAAACTCATCTGACCATGGGCCAATGCGTCAACGGCATCCTCTGCTCATAATTAGAGCTTGAAATATTTGCCCAAACCCAATGGGAGGCAACTATTGAGGTCAGACTTGGGCATATTTCACTCTGCTAGTCATATTTCACTCATCCTGCAAGTCGTTATGTTTTCTCACCTGCATTTATTACATTCTTATTACAAATCTCAAAAGGTACCTTAGAACCCATTTATTCTGCATTATATTGTTCTCTGTCTATGAAGAAGTGACTTTGAAGTGTATTTGACTTGTCCTTAGTATGAAACAAGCTTCTGATTACTTGATGTCAGTCTCTTCCAATATAGTAGGGCTGAATCGATATGAGATTTTCACAGTATGATAGCCTTGGAAAATATCATGATTTTACAATATCACAGTGTATTGTATTTCACAATGTATATTGTGAAATTGTATATACAATGAAATTATTATACAATTGTATAGTTATGAATCATTAATATTTGAATATATTTATTATTATTAGTAGTAGTATTTTTTATTTTTATTTTTTAAGTTATGATAGCATTAATTCTACATGTTGTTTTCTAATTTTCATTCCATGCTACCTAAAATCAGTTTACTGCTGCAACCCTACAGTCTAGTCCTGCCCAAAGTATATTGCAAAAGCCTGAACAGAAGGAAGCACGAACATGAACAGATCAGCAGCCCTGTAATATTAAATATTTTAAGAATTACCCAATAATTAAGAAACTCAGAAACGTAACATTTTTTAACTCAATCAAAACCCAATAATGATATTGCTTTAACGATCAATGACCCCTATTACTTATAAATTCCAATTGCAAAACTGCACATCAAGTATAAATCTGACATGCTGACCTCCCAAGGGGAAATGGTAATGTTAGCCATGTCTGGCCTGACTGTGTTCCTCACTGCTTCTAAATAAAATACTATACAACTGATAATTCTGGCCACTCAAACTGATTAGCTGAGATGGAAATAGTGCAGTAAAACTATAAATCGTAGAGTTTACAAATCAGACAATAACATAAATGAGAAGAAAAGGAAAAAGTACAGATAGGATTATATAACTATAATTGAAACTCGTGTTTACATGATGCTTATGTGTGGATTTGACCATGTAGTAAATACAGAGAACTCATCAGATTTTTTTTTGTCTGCAGGATGCTGCTTACAGAGGAACAATTAATTTAGCAATTCACAACTTACCAGACAAAACAATATGTAAAATTACATTGACAGTCCAGGATCAGACTTTGCCTCAACTCGATGGCTGGTTAATATCCAGGCTGCTGGTCACAGCTGGCTTTCTGATATTTTAATATTGAGTAAATAAGCGCAATGTAAGGCTGTGTATGATCCTTTAGGCAGTATGCAGTCAGAGAGTAAAACAGCCCTTTAATCTTCCTATCGTGGATCAGGGAAGGGTGGAGAGGCCAGGAGAAGGTGACTCTCATGCTCGTTAATCTGTCTAGACCTCTGACTGCTCCCATTTATTCCACCTCCTCTTTGCCCTCTGCACATGGCCCAAACTAGCTTCAGAGAGAGCAAGAGAGAGAGAGAGAGAGAGAGAGAGAGAGAGAGAGAGAGAGAGAGAGAGAGATAGACTCTGACTTGGATTTTCCCCTTAAACACAAGTGTCTGATTAGTCACTCCCCCCATTTCTGCTTTCCCAGTCTCAGCGAAGCTGCTTCAAACTCAACTGATAAATTTAAATGCACCCAAGCATTTCCTTCCTCTATTGATTGCATCTTTGAGTTTAAACTTGCAATTTGTTATAGTCACTCCATTTCAGGCAACTTTTTTCAGTCCATTTTGTATTATTTATTGCAGGGACTGCGGGTATGTTTCAGCCTTTCGGAATATAGCTCCCATGCAGAGCTCACACTAGCGTTTGAGACTCGCCGAAGTGTGAAACGATGTCTTCAAGGCTATGTCCATGCATTCCCCATGGAAATTCACAGGCCTCATTTTCTCTAACTACCATGCGGTTTTTCAACACAGCAGATTTTGTACATCAGTTCCCAGTAAACGGTCAGAATAAGACACGGGTTTCTGATGTCTCCTTCTTAAGCTCTGCTTGTTGCTTAGCTTGAGGGCAACATGCTATGTCCTGCTGCATGTGTGCAGCTTGCTAAGGGCAAGAATTTTAAAGAAGGTAGTGGGTTAAGGGCATTTACACATGTTGAAGAGGTTCAGTTATAGATCTCCCCCCTGACCTATTTAAACCTTAGATGTTCAGAACTATATATAGAATGAAGCTGCACTCATTGACAAAAATGCAGATATGTAAATTATTATGAATATGGTTGGATTGGACTCTTGGCACAAGAACGTGTGAAATGCTGGTGGTTTGATGGTAGTTTCAACAAATGGTTGTTTTGACCAATTGCTCACCATCTAGGCCATTCTGTCCAAGCCACCATTGCATTAGATTGCAGTGGTGTTGTGAATGAAAAACATTAACTGCTACACATGGAACCACACTGGAATGGGTGGGTTGGGAATATGGAATTCTCTTGCTGGGTCACCCTTAGTAGTGATTTTTCAGCAGGATAATGCTTACCCACATGCAGTAAGGGTTTCCCAGGAATGTCCTTGGCCTATATTTTTGCCAAATTTATTGCCAACTTTCAGTTGTATAGTTCCTGTAGTTACTCTTAAAAATAAAGGTGGTACATTGGGTTCTTTGACTGATCCCATAGATATCACACTTTTGGTTTCATAAAGAAGCACGTTAGTAAAAGGGATGAGTAAATATGAAAAAATCTTTACATTTGTAAAGTCAAGTTTACATCAAGTGGTTCTTTAAATGTTTGCTTCAAAGGATCTTCACACTCATTTATCTCCAATACATTGCAAGTTCTTTAAGGAACCAAAAGCGGTTACTTATGGCATAACTTTTAAATCTTATTGGCATCCTATAAAGCTTCATGTTGTGTATGCTTGTGTATGATTCAGTGAGGCAAAATAGCAGGTGGTATCTAACCATATGTTAGTTTCTCTAATATCTAAGCCTGAGAGCCTTTCTGACAGTTGCCAACAATGCACTGTTGGTGCCAGCAAGCAGCCCAATATTAGAATGCAATGGTCTGTACTTGTCCTTTATATGGAGGGAGCTTCCAGTTAAATTATATGGCCAGTCCCTTGAGCTCCTCTAGGATTGTAGGTCACTGTTGTCCATTTGGGACCAAAGTAGTGATATTAGATCAAACCTGGCGTGTCATTTTGTTTTCAGCTGACCATTCCGATTGCATAAAAACATCTTTTTAAAATGCAATATTTAGTACATTCATTGTTGCCCATACAGATCCCTACATTTTACTTAGTTCAGGAATAGTGTTGTTTTTCATGTTACAGTAGACAATACAGTAGAAATAAAAATAAATAAATATAGTAAAACTTCAACCTATGTGATATTTTGGTTTATCTTTATTGATATAGTGTTTATCAATAAAGAGTAAGAGAACTGAAGTGGCATTCCCAGGCTTGATCTCCACAGCTGTATCCTCACATTTGCATCACCACGTCTCATCTACTGTCTAGAGCAGACATGTGTGTACTTATAAACCTTTCAGACCATAGCTTCACTAAAGCCATTAGAAATGGAAAGCATAGTGAACGAAGTGAGTGATGCTGAAAGCTGCACTGAGAGGTTGGGACCAATGAAAGGACGCAAGAGGGACCAACACTCAATGAGTAGTAACCTTTGATAAGCTGTTTCCACAAAAAAAGGTTCTTGAATTGGTTCTGTTCAGGTGATTTTAGTGAACCATACCACATTTACACCAGTGTTAGTGGAACTGAGAATATGTCACAGAATGCATCATCAACAGAGGGCCCAGCATCAGTAAACAGAAGTGAGAAGACAGTGGAAGGTACAGACTTCCTGCGAGCATTTGTGATGTAACAGATGTTTGTTTTTCTCCAAAAAACCTAGATCAACTTTTGGTGATAAGAAAACATAGAAGAAGAATTTCTCATTTCTCCTGTACAACTAGAAAAGTGGACAAACCCACTTATCTTTGGTTCCTGCTGCAAACAAATTTTGCAGGTTTTGGAGCCTATTTTAGTGGGTGGAAATGTACAGAACAGTTCCAAATTTAACGCATTTAACGAATCGGAGCGGAACTGCGTTGGTGGAAAATCCTTTGATAGGAACCAAGACTCTAGGAGAACATATTCAAGATCCTGTGGAAGAACTACTGAACTGAACCAAGACTCAAAAGGAGAAATTCTCTAACAGCATCAGGAGGAACAACTGAGAAAAAATAAAATAAAACGCAGGAAATTCTGTAAGAACATGACTTAAACTGAAACACACGCTATGGGCATGAGGAAGAAACAGTCAGTGGAACCAAGATTCCAAAAGAAAAGGCTCAAAAGGAGAAATTCTCTGATAAAATATGGGGATGAACCACTGAGAGGAACCAACACTTAAAAGGTAGAACTCCAAAAAGCACTTCCATTCCATCCAAAAGAGAACTTCCATTAAAACTTGAATTAGATATACTGAGTCAAACCAAGACTCAAAAAAAAGTCTTCCTAAATCAAATTAAATCAAGTTTGTTTGTTTTTTGTTCACAGATTATACACATTAACTTACACTATAAATTGATTATACATACAATATTACACCGGTGTAGAGGATGAGGAGGAACCGCACTGTACCAAGAGTCAACTAGCATCTTAGGTCTTAACACCAACACTGAAACTGGATAATGTCCTAAGGATGCAGCTCATAGTGTTTAATGTAGAATAACTAATTAAGGCTCAACATATTTTAATAAACAGTGAACAGCATTCGTTGTAGCTGCTTCAATATCCTATATCCCTGAGGAATTGCAAGTTCCACAAGTTTCACCTTCAGTAGGCCAGCCTTGATGACTCATGCGTGGGAGGCTCTGCTACCTTTTGCACCAAACTGTGCACTACTTTGTGCAGGAGAAGAACAACTGCACGTCACACTGGCTCACTTCAGGGGTCTTTCTGATACAGGCTCGGCATGCTGATCCGCTTGGACAAAAAACTAGCACTTGAGCAACTGCTATAGTGAATTAACTTAGCCCCTGGATCTCACAGTAGCAATGAAGCTGGAAATAGACTGGAGCGTGTGATAGAGCTGTGTACACATTCCCCGCAGGACACTGGAGCCACCCTGCTGGAGGGCACAGCCACGAGCCATGGAGGCAAATGTCGTGCCCATTCCTAATTGTCATCCAAAATGGACTTCTAGCTCTTAGCTTCAGAGGACATCTGTCCATAAAATGCTTCTGGGGCAAAGCCTCTTAACAAAGCTCGAGCAGTGGCTTTAGCTGGGCCAAATGGAACCATTCGAAAGAAAAAAGCCCTTTGTGTCAATGATGGCTCACATAATTAGGTTTCCTAAAGAGCAACCAAACAGCTTGAGCAGTCAGTTCGTGATGCCCAAATGACATGATATTAATTTGGTCAAATTCTTATCGTTTCATAGTCTGTCCCTGGTCTTTGAACAATGACTGCTTTGTGCCCACAATCCTGCAAGTGTGAGGATATTTTTCGGAGAGGCGGCAGAGCTGTTTATCAACCACACCAGGGCTAAGGGGTCAAACAGACATCAGTTGCAATCTGCTCGTTCGCTTGCCTTGCAGAGGAGAATTTAATGAGCAGAGCCATCCGAAATCTCCATTCTGCTTTCGTCCGAAACTTTGATGAACACAGAGCAAGTGGGGGTGGGTGTTGGGGGACACAAATGACTTGGAGACGTTTGTGTGGAAAAGCAGCTTGAGATTTCACTGTTGCACCATCAAGGGCTTCCCAATGCCAAACTGTGGGTTTTCCCTGCCGCAGCCCTGGGCCAAGATGGGCTGGCAGCAGAAGAAGAGCAGATGCCATTTGATGACGGTGAGCCAGAGATACGGGGGGGTTGAGCCGGTTGTTGTCAGAGAGATCAGAATCTTCTCATTATTTTTCCCAATCCTTTTCATGTGGCATGTCATGTTAGCAATCAACGCGGCCTCGTCCTGCAGCGTGTTGGGCCGACAGCTTGTGAAGTAAACAGCTTTAGTATGACTCTAGTTTGGGTGAAGCTTTTTTGGGTGCAAGGCTTTGGCATGTGGCATAGCCAGGAAGTCATTGCCCTGCATGTAGGGTTCTTTTCACTGCCGGTGTACGGGCCCTGCATGGATGTTGGCCTTTTGGCTGGTGGAACAATGCCCCAGTATGCTCTTTGCTCCATGCTGAGGCGAATCTGTAGTTGGTAAACAAGACAAATGGAGCGCATCCTGATTTGGAATGTGTTTTCTGGCAAAGAACAATTAAGCTGCTTTTGAGAAAAAAGCAGGGGGAGAAAAATAATAATTAAATAAAACCAAAGCTGCTGAAACCAGCCCCCTTTATTCACTCACCTTGTGCTACTGAACCAGAGGCCTTATATATAAAACAAAGAAATGTGAGGTTTTTTTCCTCCTAGGCTCTGCCAACAATCGGAGAGTTTTACACCACAGCAGTAAATGCAAATCACACTATTAGGACAGCTGTTTGGAAGATGCTTGTGGTCTGAGGTGGGAAATTAATATAACTCAGGTTATGCAGCTTTACTTATTTCTGACCAGTCCTCTTGTGAAGTGCATTAGAGTTACATAGTCCTGCTGCCCCTTTTGTTATAGTTGGTCTCAAAAAACTGAAATGGACCAAAGATTCTATTAAAAGGATTTTCAAATGTTTCTAAATTGCTGTTTACAGTGGAGTGTACATGTCTGTAATGACTAGCCTGGGAAGTAGTGCCAATCTTGTGTTCATATTGTGTTCATGTTATCTGATTTTTATTCATTTTTTCATAGACGAACAACTCCACATTACTCTGTCTGATTGTGTGATTTGGACCATAACACAGACTTGGCACCACTTTAGCAACCACCTGAAATTCCATAGTAATGCAAAAAAAACACCTGAAATACTTAAACAACAACAACAACAACAGCATTGTTGCACACACCTGGTATATCACAGCAGCCACATAGGTACACCTTAGCAACTACACAGCATTCACTTAACAACACCTAAGCAACCACATGGGACATCCTAGTAACCAACAGGAATACCGTAAAAACACCTTAGACCAATGACCTGGGATACTATAGTAACCACTTAGCAAACAGTTTCACCCTAATGACATTTGTTTCAACAGGATCTAAGTGTGAGGAATCTCCAGATTCCAGCCTTATCTACTAGCTAAGGATATTCTAAGTGAACAGCAAAGCACTTTTGTAAGTCGCTCTGGATAAGGGCGTCTGCTAAATGCCGCAAATGTAAATGTAAATATAATGACCACATGGCAACAGCATTGCAGCTTCCTGAACGTGGGAAGCATTTAAGTTACCCAACCATTCTGCATTATCTTTTGTCCTGTTATCTATTGTTACCGCCACCAGGCCCAGCTGTCAAAATGAAATGTTCATGTGTCAGGTTGGAAACGTAAGCTTATCTACTCATATTTTCATGTCACTTCCGCGATGTTTTAGATATTATTACTTATACATGAAATCTAATGTCAAGATCAAATCCATGCATATGAAAGCTTCATAAATGAGGCCCAGAGTCTAAACCTGCTTCTTTTTTAGACTCACCACATGCACACTTAGGGATTAAACAATCTCCAATGTCTTTATGCATCTTTGGCCACGTTTATGTGACCTTTGATCTAAGTGACTAGCCAGAGGAGATGGAAATAGGTAGGCAGCAGCAGGGGCCCTTTTAGTGCTGAAGAAAAAGAAAGAAGCACAGCTGTGTTTAGACCCAGAGGACTTCCTCTGTCTTCTCTCTCCCCATTGCCACATTTATAGGTCAGTACCTCATTATTGTAGACCAATGTTTGTGCTATGCCAACAGTGGAAATCTAAATTTAGCTTTTCATTACCTACCTTATTGTTGCTTTGATTAAAAAAAAAAAAAAAAACCTAGGATGGTATTGCTTAGCATGGAATTTGCAGATGTAGTGTATTATTTTACAGTGCACTAAAATATGACCAACACTGTCGAAAGACCATTTTATAAAGATAAATGTCATTTGCATAAGCCTTCCAGGACAACTAATATATAAACTAATTTCAGACAGCGTCAGTTCTCATAAAGCCGGGGTGAACATGAGGGTAAGGATTTGATACACAGAGGTTGTAAATTTAATGCGTCTTTTGTTGGTTGAAAGTCCTCATAAATATTTGTAACCATCTACAACTACCTGCAACCATCCAAAATACAATAGCAGCAACCAAAAAACACATTACCAACACCATTATCAACTTAATGACTTGAATCATGTGACAACCAACAGAAATACCATAGCAATCATCAAAACTACAATTTGAAACATTGTAGAAACTGCCTTAGTTCATAGCATCCACCCTAGCAACCACCAAAAACACCTTAGCAACACCATAGCACCCACCCAATATCCACCCGAGGTAGATGAAACATTGTAGAAAAACTTAAACATCATAGCAACCACCTTATGGATCATAGCAACCACTCAAGCAACCACTAAAACCATCTTTGCCACACTATAGCATTAACTACAACACTTTAGCACCCTCCTCTGGCAGCTTAATCCCCCAGGAATACATAACAAGAACTTGAAACACATTACCAACACCATAGCAATAACACCTTAGCAACCACTTGGATCACTTTAAATCCAACAGAAATAGTAATCATCAAAGCAACAATTTGAATCATTGTAGAAACTGCCTAACTACTCAAGCAACCATTAAAAACATCTTTGCCACACTATTCATTTAACAATACCTTAGTGTCCACCTCTAGCATCTTAAACACCCCAAGAATACATAGCAACAACCTGAAACATCTTAACATCTACCCAAATGACCATAGTAGCCACTCAAGCAGTCATTAATCAACATCTTTGCTATACTATAGCATTCACTATACAATACCTTAGCAACTGCCTGGGGCACCTCACCATCACAAACCAGCATGGCAACCACTTAAAACATCTGAGCAACCACCTATAGGAGCAAACCAACCTAACAACCCCAAAGCACCTTAGAAACATTAGGAACCACCAGGGGCACCCTAGCAATCATCAGAAATGTAGTAGTAACCACTTAAATCACCACCCTATAAACTACCAAAAACTGTTTAGCAATACCATAACGTGCACAGAACCCATACACAACCTCCAGGGATACCTTAGCAGTCACCCTAAATGCCATAACAAGTGTCACATCAACCACCTGAATAATTTGGTGAACTGTAAAGAAATGAGACATTAAAAAAGGTCTTCTTTGGACAATACAGAGCTGGTGAAAAGGAGAGTGAGACAGAAATACAACGGAAATGAATGTGCCTTGTATTGCTTCAGCAGTCCTCGTAAACACTGGCCCTGAGAGAAAGAATAGTCAGATGTTGAATATAAATGAGGTGTTCTGGTGCGCTCAGCAGATTTTCTTTTCATCTCTTTGAGATCACTGTTCACGAGGCTGTGCCTCAGGAAAACACCAAGCAAATGCTCAGATGATGCTTTGAATTATAGTTTCCCTTTCACTCACAACTGGCTAATAAGCTATTTTCTAGGGCACTTGGTGAAAATGTAAAAGAGCAGCTGTGTCTTTTTTAATGCCGATAACAGCATTGGACTCACATCCTTGTAGGCTAATATCTAATATTACTGTATTAAGTGCTGAATCAGAGAGTAGACAGTAAGACCTTTTATGTGCCTGTGTGGCCCAAGAACGAAGACTACATTACACTTGTTCAGAGATTATGAGGAATATGTTGTAAGCAGAGCAATGTGGAAGAAATGTGTTTTAGATGTGCTCAGAAAACAAGAGGAATCATCCATTTACTCCTGAAATATACAGCGTAATGTTTGCACTTGTCCAGTACTAATTTTCGAAGTATTACTCACGTGGTGTTTGAACCACCAGATTCATAATAAATATGCTGGCTGAGCTTACTAACCTATGGATCCACATGGCCCCCAGTTCAGGTCTTAAGAAAGTATTCGGATATCAGCCAGGCATGCTCCAGTAATCGGAACTGATTGACACTGACTGACCCCAACAGACAAAAATCATTTAAAGTTATTACAAGTCTTGCTGTCTTGAAGATACTCCTAAGTCGCTGAGAGGACTGACCATTTCCCCTGCCTCCAAAAGGTTGACATGTAGGATCAGCATGCAGTTTCAGACATATATCTAGCTGATGGCTAGACATGCCTCTACAACACATTCAACATTTTGTCGAGTTGACAGACTGCAACGGGTGGAAATTATCAGCCAGACAGATTGTAGCAAAATTTCAGTTTCACCAAATTGTCCCTCATTAAAGTCATTCTGACCAAGCTGTTAGCAGGTGATGTGAAGGCATGCACGCACAGCAAATAGAACTGGAACTGTATTGTCTTTGTTGACAAATCCAGGTTCTGTTTGGGATTCAGCAGTGGTTGGGTTTGAGTATGGAGGCCCTATGGTGAGTGCTTCAATCCTGCCCAACACTGCCCAAACTGCTGGTGTGATGTTCTGAGGAGCCATCACATACAACAGTCGGTCATCCCCAGTAGTGATACGAGGAACACTAACATCTGAGCAATATGTACAGGACATCCTATGGGTTGCCTCTCCAATGCACCAGATTTATCACAAATGACCACTTATGGGACCTACTGGGACGCCAGCTTCAGCAACCTACAAATGCGCAGGGTCTACAGGCCTACCTGCAACACCTTTGGGCAACTGTGCTGTTGGATGCTGTGTGGAATCCGCATGTCTTATTTTTTGTCAATGAGTGTATTTAGAACACAGAAACACATACAGAAATAGACACAGATGATAGTATTGCTTTACAACCACACTGTACATGCCTAGGTGTCCAGAGGATTGATCAGCCAGTCAAATGAATACATTTTAGCTTCAATAATCCTATTGGTTGCAAAGACGCTCATTTTAGAGAATTATCACGGACAAACTGTACTTGTATCCAATTTCTTAGATGACTCTGAGAAGACATGGCCTGGTCTAAGGAGATGCTCCACAAAAATGTGCACAAGTTATTCTTGGACTAGTTTTGGGATTTGCTTGCTTTGGTGACATCTTATTCAGCTAATACTACGCCTCTTGAGCCTGGCCTCTTCGTTTGTCTTGAATCAAGGCATCCCACTCTGTGAACACATTCAGTCATCCTCCATATGCCACCGGTCCACTTCGCTCACAACAAGCCTTATTAATAGATCCCCTGTCATTGAGAAGTCATCTCCCTCAAGGCGTGACACGCAGCATGCTTGCTGAGTCACTTTGCCTCCGTTGCCTCGAAACCTGTCTGGAGGCGCTCATATTGGTGGATGAAGATGAGCGCCTCGCTTCTATTTTGAGCGTCCGTGATCCTGCCAGGAGTGGAAGTTTTTGCAGCGGTGAATGCAAATGCCGAGGGAAGAGAGGAGAGTCACGCAAATTGTGGCCGGACTGTAGGCTTCCAGAGGCTGCCGTTCCCTTAGAGCACATCTGACATCTGTGGTCATTAGCAAGTCACCACGTTGGACTTACAGTAAAACGCAGTATCCATAAAGGATACGGTAATGTTATGGAAACGTGAGCAGTCATGTTACTGGACTTGATTGTCAGGGTCAAGGGAAACTGACGTGCATCACGTTGGACAGCATGGCATAGTGTTTCAGGCTTGGGCTGTCAGATACTGGAAATATAGATAGTGACTTTCTCTTGTGATTCAGTCAGCATGCTTTCAACACTCCCACAACTTTAGGTAGCCCCAGTAGACTTCGCACAAAATGACACATGTGCAACTGACAAGTGGGATGAGACTTGTGGGTGGAATAGGACATTTATTGCTGTCAGACTTAAAGTACCTTCAGTAGGCTCTGGGTAAGGTTTTCTTACCGAAGAAGGCAAATCTATAGAAGACTGTAGGATCTTATATAAGCAAAATACTCTGAGAAATAAAAAAACAGGATTGGTATTCAAGCTCTAACGTCTCATTAAATGTTCTTTTTCATTATTAAAATAAAACATTATCAGTCTACTGCATCATTTGGTGAAAACTCATTAGGGAGCAATATTCATTCTGCTAGAAGAAGACAGCATTTAGGGTGCACAGCACATTGGAAAATGCTTATCGATTCAACATTTTCATACCATATGATTACAGAGGAATATTATTGCTATTTTTATAAGCACGCTCTGATATATACAACGTATGTGTACACAAAAGTATTGGGACACCTGCAAAGATGTTTCTGAAATCAAGCATATAGTAAGAGTTCGTCCTGTTTTGTTGGAGTAACTTGCTCAGGTTTTGGAGCATTGTTGTGAGGATTTGAAAGCATTCAGCGACAAGAGCATTAATGAGGTCAGGACGTTGGATGATCACCACCTCACCTCACCTCATCCCCAATATCCCAATTCAGCCCAAAAATGCTGGATGGAGAACCATCAGCTTTATACCAATCTAGCTACCTTAGGTATGAAGCCAAAAGGTTAATATTTGACTGTATGTACTCCAGTTCTTTATGGTGGGCTCTGTTTGTAGATCAGGGTAAATGTGATGTGCTGTAGTTATAAGTCTTAATGTAACATAAGCAATTTATGTAAATATTCCTATTTTGTTGGACTTCACTGAAAATGATTTAACTACTTTTCAATTGTTTTTTTTCACTTATCTAAACTCGTTTTTGTGTATCTGGGTTCCAGAGTAGCTACTGAGCCCCAGTTATAGCTTTGAACTGGCTGGAAATCTCTGGAAGTCTCTCTCTTTCTCTCTCTCTCTCTCTCTCACACACACACACACACACACACACACACACACACACACACACACACACACACACACACACACACTTGATTGTCAAGTGTTTATCAGCCATATTGTTGTTTCTTTTTGATGTAGACTTGTAAATTGATGCAGACATATCACTATTGTACACTCCTAGCTGAGACAGGGAAAGAGAGAGACAGATGCACTGAAAGATTGAGAGAGAGAGAGAGAGAGAGAGAGAGAGAGAGAGAGAGAGAGAGAGAGAGAGAGAGAGAGAGAGATGCACATTATATTGCGCTGTTGTGCTTTATTCCTTTCAGGGAGTAATTGGAGGAAGAGCAGTAATTTGAGGCAAGAGTTATGCCACATACTTTACCACAGTTATGTGACACTAATTGGCAATAAAGGGCATTGCCTCTGCTTCCCGGTTTGATTTCAGAATAATTACTTAAGCAGACAGCTTGGCTCGTGCTCAGAATTAAACAGACAGTATGTAGACCCCTAGCAACCAGGCAAATCGGCCTTCACTGCTGCTCAGCAACATGCCACTTAGGAGAGAAAAAGACCAAGAGAGAAGGAAGAGGCAGAAAGATTCTTTACTTCCATTTTTAATTCACCTCGCTGCAGAAGAAGTGTAGCATCTCGCTGACCCCTGTTTAGTGCAGCCTTATTGTATGCTCATAGATAGTACACTTTAATTCATGACTAATGCTACTTGGGACAACATCAAGGTTTTACCTCCAGCTGGAAGCAACTCACGACTGTAGTAATGAAACTCTTTTTCCCACTTCAGTTCAGAGAACCTTGCTAGGAATAACAGCAGGCAAAGACAATGAGACCCAAAAACAATGGGGTTTTGATTCATGCTAGAAACACTGCAGTGAGGTGTACTGTCCCTTCAGAGGACTTTTATTATGAGATTTGGAGACCGTATGGCTAAAGAAAGAGGGTGAAAAGCTCTTCCTTCTCATTTTCATCTGTAACCCAATATCTTGGTCAAGATATATCATCAGCACACTCTTGCTTATACAGTAATAACCATTCAGTGGATGGCTGCTTTGGCATTCAAACTGGGATCTAATTCAGTTGGAAGTGAGTGGATTTTAGCCATTTTCCTCGCTGGGTTACTCACTGGTAGTTGATGATGTGATAATACATAGTGGTTTGGGGGTAAGTCTTGTTGTTTGTATGATATGTGTATCATGTCTATAGATAAACCAGATCATATGTTAGGAAGCCTAGAGAACTGGCATGTAACTGACCATGAAGTGTGAGCGTTGAGTTAGGAGGCCTTCCAATTATCCTTCCGAGTCCCGACTACAGGGTCTGGGGGTGTTGATCAGATTCGAACTTATGATGACTCTTGACAAGTAAGCAGTTAGACAGTTGCACTACCCCAGAGCTGTGAAACCATGCACATTTCTGTGTCCAAGCAAGAGATGTAAGAAGTCAGAACTAACTCATTTATTTCTTTATGATTGTGATTAGTTACTTACTCACTAATCAGCTACATTATCCTTTTAAGTTCACCTGATTTAAAATATTTTGCAATAAGAAACTGTGAACACCAACCGAATGAAAGACCTTCTCTCACATCCTCAGGAACTTGGGATCTGACGAAATGAACAAAATGAAGAACTTCAAGCGCCGCTTCTCGCTGTCCGTGCCAAGAACTGAGACGATAGAGGAAAATGAGTTCACCGAGCAGATAAACCAGCTCAACATTAGACGGAACGAGGGTAAGAGCACCATCACACATTTTACAGCCCTACATATGCTGTTTGGCAGCCTAATCCCACAGTGTCAAAACTGCCTTTGTACAGCATAGTCATGTCATACAATGGTGGTTCAAAGATCAACCAACCCCCACACCATTTGTACAGAAATCCCAATTCTAATATCTAATGCAACTAATGGCCCATATAATTATGGCCTGGGCTTACAGAGCACAACTGTTCTGATCCTTTCTAGTTAAAAAGGGTTTGTGGATTTAATATGTAATAATTTATCTAGGCCAGGGGCTTACACCATTGGACGTGTGGGGGTTAGAGCCGTTGTTCTCACTCTATTTGTGGTGGAGAGGAGATCATAAAAAGTGGAGGCCTTAGCCAGTTTGTTAATCTTTTAGAGGGATGGAAAAGTGCAGCAAAAGAGGAACTGGTGCTGAGCTGGCATTTTGTCCAGTCTCAGTAGACACGAGGGGTCAGAGCTGTTCTGGAGGAAATGATGAGGGAACAAATGCTTGACCCCCCACAGAAGCAGAATGCCGTCTGCCTCCACTCACCGAATCTTCCCTCTGTCAACCTGGAGGCAAGGTTCACTGGCTCAGTGTCTGCATTATTAATGCAGAGGTAATAGTGTAGTCTCACAGAGCCATCTGCTCCTGCCATGAACTTTCATTCAGTCAATCAGCATTAAATACAGTTATTTTAAAGAGAACCTGCTCCTAGTGGAAGAATGGGATTAGCCTGTAAATCTGCATTCAAATCCATTTGCTGGTTTGTAATATAACATGCATTTACTTCACACAGCTTCACTTTTGAAATCCAAAGCATGGCTGAACTGGGAAACTTCTGAAATTAATAAAGGCATCTGCAAATGATTACTTGCTGGACTTTTTGTCCACCATATTTAAACATATGTACATTTGATCTTCATTTGCACTACTACTGATATAACTAAACACATACAACTCTAGAAATGTCTTAAAGCATCATTTGCGAAACATAATTAATCAAAATGCATTTTTTTGTAAAGAAATTTAGGACATGCACACATTTATTAATACTACCAAAATGCCTAAAATTAGGTTGAGGGAACATTTGCAAGCATTTGAACTGGGTTTTATTTAACTAAAACAATACTTTAACCATAATTTGATTCAAAATATTTATTTGAGTGTGTAATATACTGCATTCTGATATTTGAGTGTCTGCAAAAGTTGACAAAAGGAATATCTGGTTCTCTCTAGAAGATAAACAACAACAAATATAGGTTTTAATAATGGAAGTATAATTAGCGCAGAGTTTGTAGACAATATCACAGGTTTTAATATATAAACAATAAACAGAGGCACAACTATTTTTCACAACACAGAGCAATCAAATTAAAAATGTGTTTTATTATTCCAAAATTGTGAAGGGAATTTAGTAACATGTTTGTGTAGGACAAATAAAAGAGGCAGCCTCAGAGGAACTAATGAGCTAAACTAGACCTACACCATCAAATTCTATGAGGACTCGTCATCTTTTACGCACGGTGTTTGCTTCTCAGTGGACAATCAGTACCAGCCAAGAAACAATGAAAGGACATTTTTCTTCAAATTAACGTCAACACAGAAGATTGCCTAGTTAACACCAGCAAGATACTAGTGCAACTCAAAAAAGCTCATTCATGTGTATAATTTCATACAATAAAGTTAAAGTTTCAGATTTTATATTGCTTATATATTCCACATATTTCAAACCTGCTTTACTGTTGATCGGCATGGCTTATAGCTCATGAAAATGAGATTCTAGAATCTTAAATTATGACTAACTTTTGACTAAAAATTAAAACAAAAATGTAAGGAATATAACATGATAGTTTAACTTTAAATGAAATTCTTGAATTGTGAAATTCAAAAATAAAACACAATATTCAATCTTCTTTTTTTATATATACACTAGTAAATCATGTAGTATATCATTTACACTAGTATATATGTCAATAGTTCCTCAGGGGACTCACCTGGAGCTGTGCAAGACGGCTGCCTCTCCAGTCCTTAATTTCCCTGAGGGAACCCTCCAAAGGGACCAATAAAATTCTATCCTATCCTATTGTGCTTGAAGATAAATATCAGGGTCATTAAGTAGCTCAGCACCTACCACTATGGATAACAGGTTCTAATTTTAGGTTGTGCTGCTTCACACTGGCAGCGGGTGTCTGAGACAGCACAATTAGCCATACAGTCTCTGGGTAGGTAGGTGGTGCTCTCTCCCCACAGCCATCTTTTAGCCATTGTATCAGAGCTAGGCATCCAGCACTTTCCTCTGACCACGTTGGCTGCCCAGCAATGAATATAGGTGGTGGCTGGCTTGACATGTAAACAAGATAAAATATGACTGCACTATTTATAACCCTGTTATTAAGCACATGATTTTTCTATTGTGTTGGCAAAAAAATCTTTATTGGCTGGTTTAGAACAACAAAACAACACACAACTACATAGTTTAACCTAGCATAAGCTAACATAGCCTAGCATAGATAAAAACTGTAACAAAACATACACACATTTTTTGTAATAAATAATATTACTGGATAGTGTTGTCCTCTCAGGGTCCTCTCAGTGTACAGCCTGAGTTAGCATATTCTCTTTTAGCTAGTCTCTCCAGATGCTTCCATGTTCTGTGATGTGGGGAAAGCTACAGTAGCACCTTCATTTGGACAGTCTCCGTTCTCCAGTTGGTCTACTAATAGTATTTAGCCTTTTCAGTCACTACATGTGCTTCCATGTCCCATGACGTGACTGTCAATCATGAATGACCACAGTGTTACTGGCTCTAGTTTGCCATCCTCCTTTCACTGGTCAGCCTAGCTTTAGCTTTTAGCCTTTTCAAAGTTACTTGCCTGTTATTCTGAAATAGTGCATGCATTTAGATTATTAACTGTTGTAAATAATCTAAATACAGTTTGTTCATCTAAATGAATCATTATTGGATACTGTTATATGATATTTAACATATTTTCTTAAAGATAAATGAGGACAGCAAGAATAGAAAAAATTGGGGAAAACTTTAAATCTTAGAGAAATGAAAATGAGAATTCCTTACATAGGTTTTGATATTGGAAAAGGATGCAATATTTGATGCAATTGATCAAAAAAAAAAAAAAAATCAAAAAAAAAAAAAAAAAAAAAAAAAAAAATATATATATATATATATATATATATATATATATATATATATATATATATAAAAATAAGACCAAAACCTTCAGACTATAAAGTCAGATTCACTGAACTTTTGGCCTGCATAAATCCTTTGACTTCTTGTAATGGAAGATAAGGAATACCTGAATAAGGACTTCTTCCTCGAATGCCCATGAACATCCCTAATGTTTTCAATGAAATTGATTTTCTTCCCAACTAACTCTCCACTTTGAGATTTCTGTATAATCTGATTCTGGAATTTTCCCACCTCATGCTTGGTTTGGGTTTCAAGATAGCCTGTTCAGTGAAAAGAGTGTATTGATCTGGAACCGGTGCTCAGCTTGTCAGATCAGTTTGGGAGTGCAGGGTAAGCAACCAAAGCAATAAACATGGTGAAAAAATACAGGAATGTTGCTGCTCAGCACCACTGTGGTCAGGGTCGGAGTCTGTGATTGAATATTCAGCATCTTTCTCCTTAGTGCTGGTCATTCGTGATGTATGCACCCAGGAAACTACTAGAGGTTCTGTAAGTCTGAAAGGAGCCCCTGTTTGAGAATGATAGATTTTATTCCATTCTCTACTTGTATAGCACAACAATGAAAGACAGAATGTATATCACAGGGCCAAGGATTCTGAGATGAACATTCAGCATAGATCAGGCCAAGTAGCAGTACCAAGCAATGTGTGTCTCCCCAGTTCCCTAAGCCACAGTTTGGAATTGGAGTGGGATTTGGGCCTGAGCGCATGATGTGAACGGAACATTTGTTTGGGGAGCGCTCAGATTCCTCAGCTGTCAGCCAGCGGCAGCTGCTTCTGCAGGGCCCGACATTCCCCCCAATGATGAAGCACCATTCTGATTGGCTGCTGGAGGTGGCACGTTCCTGCCTCAGTGCCCCCAAGAGGAGCGACGCTGATGGAGACAGCTGGATGAGGACGGGATCTGGGCGGTGGAAGCGGAACAGGGGGAGGAGAGGGAGGGCCGCTACCTTCATTGCTTCTCCATATTAATATTCTCTCCTACCCTCCGAGCTGGAAATGAAGGTCCATGCCAGGCATGCTGACAGAAAAGTCTGCAGCGGCCGGGTCGGGAGGAAAGCAGATGCTGGAAAGTGACCCGAGCTGTGAGATGTATCAGTTCAATTTGTTCAGCAATACCGTAGATTATCACAACTCAATTACAGTGGGGTTAATGCCACGTTCAGTTTTGGGTAGCGGCGAGATTCATTTTTGGAACTGATGTTTTATATTAGTCTGCCTGTCTGCTTTAATTCTCATTATATTGGTGATGCACTGCCAATTCATGTCGCTACATAGCAATCTCCATAGAGCAAAACTCATGATTGAGTAATCATGCAAATGTTGCAGCCCATTACTTTGTTAACAAGTGTTTTCTGATCCCCAGAAACATGCAAGCCATATTTAATGGTAATGTCTTTGAAATAGCTCTTACTTTGTGACAGAGAGGGAGATTCCACAAAGAAATAACTTCATTTGCATACACACACACATAAACAAAGTTATGAGCTTTTTATAAGAACACCAGGGCTGAGTGACCAATTCCCAGCGCCTAGACGCCTTCATTTTTTAACTAGAAAAAAAAAACTGCACAAGCACCTCATTTCGTATATCTCTCTCTCATGCTGCAGTAATTACCAGCTGTTGTATAGCACTATCAAGCTTTTCGGCCAGGCGTGAATGAAATGTGCTCATATTTCCAATGAAAGACTGGGGCTGAGCACATCTGAATACAAATGAAAGTCTTTTAAAGGAACCAATAAATATCAATAAACATATTAAACACATCTTAACTTCAGCAGAAACCATTTTATGACATTTATCAATAACACTGACTTTGTCTTGGTTGTCAATTCTTTTTGTGTTTCCAGTGTAAGTTACACTATGTCCAAATGTTTGTGGACATGCCTTTTAAATAACATATTTGGCTACTTTAACACAGCTTGTCTAGTCCCTGTAGACCAATAGAATAGGATTCTCTGAAACATATAATGCCATGTGCTAGAGGGGTCTAAAATAGTGGTCTGCTTGGGACAAGCTGTTTAATCCCACTCCCACTAGAATTTGTCCCACTCCTGCCCATTCCCACCAAAAATGGCAGCATTCGTCCCACTCACTGCCTGCAACATAGACATCTCAGCCCAGTCCACCCACTGTCTCACAGATTGTGGTGGTCCAGGAGCTGGAGCCACCATTGTTGCTGATCATCCAATATCCTAATCTGTTGTGGCTGTATGTAATCAAATCCTCACACTAATGCTGTAAAATGAAAGAGCCCAAGGCCTCTGTATACTGTCAACAAAAGAAACCTTGAGTTACTTTTGTGAGTTTACAAGCTTATATACTGCCTGCAGTCTTGTTTTTGCTCCATTTGCTCTGCAGGTTTTTAATCCCCACCTCTGATACATCAACCAACAAAGGGTGTGATGTGGGGAGGTAGTGCCATCTACCCACCCAGAGACAACATGGACAATTGTGCTGTATCAGACTCTGGCTGTTGATGGTGACCTGGGATTTAAATTTGTGCCCCTCGGGCCATGGAGCCCCTGGATTTATTTTATTTTATTAGGGGGAAAAACATTTACATTGAAGTATCAAGACATCTTCACTTTCATTATTTCTTTCACAATGAGGTTTATTCTGCTTTTGTTGGAGTAACTGTCTCTACTGGCCAGGAAAGGCTTTCTAGATTTTGGAGACTTGCTTTGAGGAACAGACTGCATTCAGTGACAAGAGCATTAGTGAGTTCAGGCTGGATAATCACCACCCCACGTTTCTCACTTGTTCACGCTTGCGCAACTGGATGTTGTGATGAATCACAAGGTCTGTGTCACTTTCTGTAACTTTCACACACTCCGCCTGGATAATGTATTTATGTATCCTATTGTTCACAAGTTATTATTAATGATTCCAAGTCAAGTCGCGAGTGATTAGGGACAAGTTGCAAGTCTGAACTGTGTGTGCAGCTTAAGTGCGACTTGGATTCAAGTCTTTTTATCCTTCTAAACATGGTGCCAATATGTTCATATTTATCTGCTCCAGAGAGTCCTGTTGTACTGGCAGTACTTATCTACAGGGATTAGAAATTAGCTGAATGCATTCATTAGAAGGGGTGTCCACAAACATTTGGACATGTAGTGTATTACCAGGCTAAATAAAATTTGCTTTATAAAGGGCAGCATGTGCTCATCAGAAGAGAAAGATCAACCCAGGACTATGTACTGTATCTATTTAGCCAACCATGTACTAATAGAATCCTTAAGGAACATTGATAGCTTAACTACCTGATTAATCAATTGCAGCCCAGAGGGCGGAACCCATTGATACTCTCAGCTCATCAACTTAGCCCTGCATCTGACAGGACCATTCCCTGAGAGACAGCCCAAATCAATGCAGGATGACTCTATGGGGGGCCTGCATCACCTGTAGCACCGCATAGACTCTAATTACCACTTTACTCCATGCCAGAGGGATTTCCTAATACTGTTACCGTATAGTGATTTCATAATCCCAAAGGGAGTTGCTTCGCCAGTAAGTACAGACCAAGCAATCGGAGCAGGGCACAATGGAACTCCCTGTTCACTACCCCAGGGATTCCTTCCTTTTACCACATACTCACTCCAACATCAAAGTCACTCAGTGGCTGCTGGTTCAGCGCTTGACTCAAGTCTCCATTGAAGGGCTTTCAGTCTGGGATATGAAACCTGCATGTACCACCCACACTACATCAAAGTTAGTTGTGCTTACAAGAGACCCAAACTCTATTGCTCAAGCAAGCTGAAGTGGATTCATGTCTACAAATGTCTACAGAAATGAAAATATTTATATTGGACATATAGACACTGTTTGTCTCTATTGCTTTATACTAGGAGAGATAAATGATAGTAAATGGCTCAAGCTGAGAACAGATCCAGATCCCGTGGTGGCTAAAAATTGGCCACACACACTTAGAGGCAATAAAGAGCTGACAGTGGTCCCATTCCCTGAGGGGGGTCTCCTTCATCAACACACACTGTCCACCATTTTTACATCTTTATAGAATCAGCAGTATGTGTTTCCTCTTTATTTATTTATTTATTTATTTATTTATTTATTTATTTATTTATTAAGAGCATTTGAGAAGATTCAGGGAACAGTTAAGAGGTAACACAACATTTGAACTGTTTGTATTGCAAAGAATGCCTTTAAAATCTCTGAAAAGGAGAGGTATTTTGTCTAATCGTGCTAAACGGGTTTTCTACAAAGACTTGAATGGGCACAAGAAACTCCATGTCTGAGGGTTGTGGTGGTGTTAATTTTACATAGATATAGGACCATCTTCATTCCATTCATGTGTAATAACTATCTCCAGTTTGGAAGAGCACAAGGATAGGATACAGTGGGCTGACAGGAACCTTAATTTTGTTTAGAGAAACTGAGTTGGAGTAATGGAGATTTGAGGAGATGGGGTGGAGTAATGGGGTGTTGAAGAGATTGGGGTGGAGTAACTGGGTGTTGAGGAGATGGGGTGGGGTAATGGGATGTTGATGGAATGTCTTGGAGTAACAGTGTGCTGAGGTGTGATGGAGTGTTGAGGAGAGGGGCACTGAGGAAATGTGGGTGGGATAATAATGGAGTAATAATGGGGTAGTGGGGTGTTGTGGAGATGGTTGAGTAATCTGAAGTTCAGAAAATTTATGTGGGATAATAGAAAGTTGTGGGGTGGGTTATGGGGCGTTGAGGACATTTGGTTGGGGCAATGAGGCATTGAGGTTATGTAGGTGGAATAATGGGTTGCTGAGGAGATGTGGGTGGGGAAATGGGGTGTTGTGGAAATGTAGATGTAATAATGGGTCATTGAGAAGATGTGGTGGACGGGGGTAATGAGGAGTTGAGGAAATGTTGTTGGGGTAATCGGGCACTAAGGATATGTGGGTGGGTTAACGGGGCGCTTAGGAGAGGTGGGTGGGGTAATGGGGCATCGATGAGATGTGAGTGGGGTAATGAGGCATTAAGGAGATGTGGGTGGAGTAATGAGGCATTGAGGAGGTGTGGGTGGGGTAATGGGGCATTGAGGAGATGTGGGTGGGTTCATTTCTGCAATCACTTAATACCCATGTGTTGATGACATTGCTTCGAGTTATTTTATAATGTTTTACACGTTTCCCAGTTTTTAAATAGTGAAAAATGTGGTCTTTTCTGTCAGTGCACGTGAGCAAACAGGAAATATAGCTACAATTTCACAGTCAGACTCAACATTTATCTACATTTAAGGTTTTCTTACAGAGTGCTTTTTCAACCACAGGCAGCAGTTTGTTACTGCAGTGAGTAGACTTTTTAAATCACAGATATTAGCTTCACATTTAGAACTCATAAAAGGAGGTCCGTCTCTCCTCAGCACAGTCCTCTCCCTTGGCCCCTCTCTTACCTCGGGGCCAAGACATATAAAAAAAAAGACGAATTGACTCTCTGTGGCCCAGTTATTGGATTGTCCTTTTGCAAGCAGGCTGTCTGCTGCTTCTACCAAGGTGTTTCACTGCTCACAGCAAGATATTGTACATACTGGGTCATGCCCATCACACTCGGAAGAAGAGTGTTGATCTAGGATCAGCGTTTACTTTTCAGATCACTATTATCACAGTCAGCACGGAGCTGGTAATAAAGCAGCGCTTGTTCAGATGTGCTCTACAGAAACATGGCGGTGGGAATCGGTGGGAAGCGTGATGGTCACGATAGTCAGTTTTATTATGAGGAGAATAAGTTGTTATTATGAGAAAATATTACAAATATTGGTAGGATACTAAAACTCGTTTTTCAATTCAAGTTTGAATGCAAAAAAGTTGTATTATTGAAATCATATAAAACACTGGGTCTATTCTGAGGTAGATGAGGGAGAGAATTTCTGGGTGTGGTCCTAATATTCTAATGAGCACCCCTGATGAGCACACCTGATTGGCACTCCCTTCTAGCTGGCCTTCGTATGCGGACCATCACGCCCTTGCATCTCATCCAAAATGCAGCGGCCTTCAGTGTTCCCGAATTCAGTCAAGTAACTTCTCTGTCCGAACAGTTGAGTCACTCGCTGTGTTCAGACACAAACTGAAGACCCATCTGTTTCAAGAGTATTTAACTCTTATACTGAATCTTCTTAGTCTCCAATCTCACATTTGTTTTCAACAGCATCTAAGCTTATGAAATCCCTGGATTCTAGCCTTGTCTACTAGCTAAGGATTTCTTCTGAGTGAACAGCAAAGCACTTTTGTAAGTCGCTCTGGATAAGGCCATCTGCTAAATGCTGTAAATGTCCAAGAGCCCCACCTATTATTATTATTCCCTGACCTTACCACAGGGTGTCAGATCTTATCTGCAATGGGCCAGTGTGGTGCAGTTTTACATTCTAAACAACTAATAGTGACACCTGATTAATTAATCCTCTAGTCTTCAAACAACTGATCACATGTCTTTTGTTTTGCTGGAATGAAAACCTGCAGCCACACAGGCCTGTTACCAGACAGTGTTGCTGTTCTCTGTGTTTGCTGACAGACAGCTGAAGAGATTGCAATAAGGTCATCAACTTTTAGCTATTCTAGGCTAAACCCTAACTTTAGAACCTTTAGAACCTTGATAATAGGTTGTAATAATTTAAAGCACATGCATTTATACTTGGTTGATAAATTTGTCTCTGGTTGGTCAGGCTGAAATCCATTTGGGACGTAATGTTCAAATCCTCTCATTAGGTGGCAACCAGTCGTTTATCTGTTTAGCCTCGTCCTGTGCTGTGTTAAAGATGATTTCTGCCTCACTTTTACCAATTTTACATTGTTGTGTATTTCTTCAAAGTTATGGAAAGGCAACCGCTTTGGCCATCCATGCTTTAGGTGGGTTTATATTCTCTCAAAGTAGCATTCACTACTGGGATGGGTGTATGTCATTTTTTATTTATTATTTATATAAAACGAGTCAAGACAATTACATTAACGTTTTTGTGTTTGGGAATTAATTTTTAGAAAATTAAGCCAATTTTGGGGATGTTTTCATAGTGTGATGTTCTTCTACAGGTTGGGGCAGCCATGGCCTGGTGTTTAGGGAACCAGCCTTGTGGCTGGAAGGTTGCTGGTTTGAATCCCTGCATTGGCAGGACATGACTGAAGTGCCCTTGAGCAAGGCATGTAACTCCCCAGTGGCCATGGATAGGGTTGCCCACTGCTCAGGGCATGTGTGCTCACTGCCCACTAGTGTGTGAATTCGCGTGTGTGTGTGTGTGTGTGGATTAGTTAAACGCAGAGGACGAATTCCCCTGCATGCAAGCATTGTGTGTAGAGTCTACGAGCACCTTTACCTTTATTTTATGAGGTCATTATCTTGCTATTTCTTAGATTTCTCTGATTTGAGCTGCAGGAACCTACTTTTGTATGTCTGTGCTTGTGTTCATGTCCATGCCTGTGTTTAAACAAATAAACCACCGGTGGAGGGATTGGAGCAGAGGTGTTGAATTAAAGGAGACGTGACAATATGCAGCTGAAAGACAGACAAGCGAGAGCGCGCAAGAGCTAGAGTGAAAGAGATAGATGACTTGCCTGTGATGACCCCAATTACCGCCAGGGAGATCAAAGTGCTTGCGGCTGCTGTGATATTTAAATGATGAGCCTGGATAGGGCCTCCGCTTTTCATATCGGCAAATGAAGGAGCTGAAGCCCACCCTCCCTCGCCTGTCTTTCTCCGTCTCTCTTTCGTTCTGTCGCTCTCTCGCTCGCTCCCTGCCTCTCTCCTTTATGCTATGCATGAAAAAGAGCAGATCTACAGCTCTCCCTCGTCTACCTCAGAATAATAATGAGACAGAATGCTATGCAACCCTCCCAGGCTTTCTCCCTCTCTCTCTGTCTTTTTCTCTCTCTCTCTCTCTCCCCACCATTAAGACGTGAGGGCCAGGGAACAAGTGCCTTCCCTCAGTTTGGATTGTCTGAGGAGAGCCGAAACAACGTTCCGGCTGGTTTAGAAAGACTGAAAGGTCAGACGTATGTGTGCAGGAGATGAGATAGATAGATAGATCAATGAAGAGACCCACGGTGCAAGGAGCTAGAATAAGACACGGCGGGTGTGCAAGCGCATACATGCGAGTGTGTGACAATGTTTGTGAGTGTGAGGGCGGTGGTGTTGAATTACAAATCTAATGAAAGGGAAGAAGAGGTATAAATATTGATGATTCAGATGGCTACCTGAGAGACTGAAAAACTCTCTTGTTATCTACATCCCTCTGTTGCCTTTGTTAACAGTCTCTGTCTCCATGGCAACTAGCAATTAAATGGCAGAATGCATTTTACCATCGACAACACGTTGGGATCCGTGGCGGCCAGTGGTGGAAAAAGAACTCCTCCGTTGATGATCAGAGGGGAAGCCAAGACCCCCTGGAAATAAATACCATATCTCTTTGAGCACGGCTACAATTTCCCTTACTAAGATGATCATCTTCAAAGTCCCGAGACACAGCTTCGGTTTTATCATCACATGCAATCTGCACAGAGTAATGCAGAGCTCAATGCTCATTCACTGTAGGTCCAACAAAACTAAAGTATCTATGGAAAAAGTAGTTGACACTACTGATTTCTTGTATTTGCATATTTGATGTTCTATGTCTTCAGCTCTTCAGATTTTCTGATAAACTGGAGATAGTGGCAGTGGTTGCATGCATTTTCCGACTGAATTCATTTCAATTAGATTGAAAGACTAAGGTGTTTATTAGTACACTCTATTCCAGAGCCCCTGTTCCAGTAATATTGTGTGTGGCTGTTGCCATGCCTAAACTGTTCAATTGGGAATAGTATGGGATACAGTTTGTCTATTATTCTGCTATTTAACAGATTATTTAAAGCAGTGGTTGTCAGTCCTGGTCCTGGAGTACCACTGCCCAGCTTTTCCTCATTTCAGCACCCCTGATCCAAATAATGAACTAACTGATGAGCCCTTGCTCGGCCAAACTTGGTGTGTCAGAGCAGGAAAACTCTAAAATAAGCAGGGCAGTGGTACTCCAGGACCGGGATTGAGAACCACTGATTTAAAGGAGTGTCATTCAGATTGTAATTGTATTTGTAATGGTTTCAATGTCATTAATATACTCTGACTGAGGTTTATACATGAACATGTTCTGTTCTAATTATTATGTAAACTGTGAGCTCAAGGACAAACAGGGTTGAGCTTCAAACGATGGAATGATGTTCCTTGAATCTTGGCATGTCAAGCAGCAAAATAGCCATAATGCTACCACCACCACCATGTTTGACTATTTAATGGCATGACGTGTCCTTGTTGTAGAATGCTGGGTTAACGTATACCCTGTGTTATGGAATCTAACAAAGTTCCACTTTTCATTAATGGCTCCATAGAACTTTGTTCAAAAAGAAGTGTTTTTGTCTTGCACAGATACCATGTTTGTTTAGTCTTTTTAGTCTCTTTACAACAATTCAATCATAATGCTGGTCTTTGCTGAGATGTCATCCCAGTTGGGTTCCAGACTTGGGCACTTCAAATCCTTCATTTTGTTTCTTAAGTCCTTGAGCTTTAGTCCATTATCTTGCTGCACAAAATAACTGCACTTGAGCAGCAGATGATTAACAGACATACTCCTGCATAATGTAGTTCTGGTAGTGAGCAGAATTCATTGTTCCATAAACTATGGCAAGTCTCCCAGGTTCTGATGCAGAAAAGCAGCCCATCACCACAATACTACCACCACCATGTTTGACAGTTGGTACGATGTTATTGTGCAGTGTTGGGTTGGTGGATGTAACTTTCATTTTTGACTCATCAGTCTATCATCAGAACGTGCTTGAAGGGTTTATATTCCTTATGGTAAGCAATGGTTTTTGCCTGGCAGCCCTACCATGGATACCATAGTCTCTTTCCAACAATGCAGTCATGAAGACTGACCTTATCTGAGACAGTCAGGTATGACAGGGCATGCAGTAATCAAGCCTGGATGTGTCCAGCTGAATTGATCCCAGTTACAAACTAGGTATGGCTCATCTATTGCCTGAGTAACTAAGATAAGTAAGTAAGGAACTTATGTGAACAAAGGGAACATCTGAATCAAATGTGCAAAAATAGTAGAAATTGGGAGGCAACGCACTGCACTGTAACAGTAGCACCTGCACAGACTGCACAATTCCTGAGCCTGCACTCTTAACATCCTATTCAAGGAGCTCATCATGACACCGTGTGCCACAGACTACTGCTCTGTTTGACTGACTAGAGGAGCTGTGCAGTTATAATCCTATTACTCACAACCAATAAAGAAAAATCACTTAAATAAAGGGAGTTTTGGAGTATGTGGAGGCTAGGTTGAGCTTAATACCTGGACCGTCAAATATCGCTGGAGAGAATCGGTGAATCATCTGCACAAATTGGCTGCTTAATGGGGATCCTCAATATTACCAAATAAAGAGCTCTGCAGGGCCGAGTATTAGTCATATTAGGCACGGATAGAGGGGGCGATGGAAGCCTTTTGATCAGACAGTGAGGTCTCGTCATGCTTTCAAGGCTCTTGAAATAAAATAAAGAGGCATTAGTGATCCTTTATGCTTCTGTTTGAACAAAAAAATGAAAAAAGAGCAGAAGACAATGAAAAAGAGAAACTGCAAAAACAAAGAAAAGCAATAAAGGTGGGATTTGTTGCTGGTTTTTCAATAGAGTTAAAACCACCACGGCACACTGGTAGATTTCCTTTATCAGACAGACTTTGTCAGTAATCTGATAAATGCATTTACATGCACTTGAGTCATCAGATAATTGGAAACTCCAGGTTTACATGAGTCAGGCAATAATTAGATTCCTTCTCTGCAACCTATCCAATTATCTCACAGAATTTTGGGAATTGGATAGGAGGAAGCCCACCAAAACAAACAAACAAATAAATAAATATTCAAACCCTTAATGAGAAATCCAGTTACTGATCTAAAAGACGGTTGTTCTAATCAGATTTCTCCACCTTAATCAAGTCTCAGAAGTTGGGCCACACTGTTTACCTAACCACTTGAAAAGTCAGATGACAGCAGAAATCATTTATTTTGTACTGTTAAATGCATTCATTATCACATAATAGGAGTATAAAGAAACTGGAACTAGACAGAATGCCTTAGATCTGAAATAGCCTTTGTATGATTTGATGTTCTCCTCTCCTGGTACAAAAGGTCTGCAAAAAAAAAAAAAACATGCAAGGGTCTTACAGACCCTTACAGACTTTTGCAGAAGTGTTTCTCTTCGCACAATATTGTGCTGAATGTTTCACTTTTATCACTTTGGTTCCTCAGAAGATCAGTCAGTCACGAAACCTTCAGTCCATTTCACCCCCCATGACCCAACAGCCATTTGTCTACCATCTCCCACTCTCTCTCTCTTACGCTCACCCACTCATTGTCAGTAATGAACATTTTCTTCTGCAGTTCCAGCTTTGAAGATATCAAAGACACATCACATCCATCCCCCTGCTTCCTGTGCCTAGCCAGAGTATGGTACTGTGGCCCTGGCGAGCATGGCCATTTGAGCCCAGTGCAGGTGGTCAGCTCTACCTTTCATCAGAGCTGTTAGGTAGAGCTTAAGTACACAGTGAGACTAAGGCTGTAGAGGTCACTCTGATGCATCCATGATCAGATGAGATTGACTTTGATGCTCAGCAGGAGTCTGAGATGGTCAAGAAACTTAGGTTTCTGACCCTTTCTCTCAAATATTCTCAGTATAAAACTCCATTTCACTCCTCAATTCTTCAGTGAAAACCCAGAGACAAGAAATCATTCAAGATTGTTCTTCGATCTGTCTTTTGCACTCCTTAAACCCTGTACATAGGCCCACATTTCAGTTCTTCACCATCCAAACTGTGATACTTTTATCATAATTAAAGAGGAACACTTTTAGCCTTTTAGCCTTGCCTCCTTCATTGTTCTGGAGGAACAGCAGCTGGTTGTTGTAAGTTAACCATACGTGGGTCAATGTTTTGGAAGGAAACTACCCATTGCTACTGCGGCATCAGTGTGCCAGCTACGGGTCTCTTCCAACAAATTAGTTTGCTGTTTATGGACCTCATCCAAGGTCACCACCACCGGTTTAATATGCAGGATACTGGCCTTGTCCAACATCTCTACTATGACATTAGTACTGTTTTTAAGGGTTATATCAGTGTTCTTTTAGCGCCGCCACTGGTCATCATAATATAATGGAGTGGATCAATTCTTGGAAAGACACTAACCCAACAGCATAACATTAGTTATCTAGCTAAGTTTGCCCTTATTTATCTTGGCCAACACTAAAATTTTGCTAGTGTGACATCAGCGCACTGGAAAGGTCACCGTCCTGAATTGCTACCAGCATTGGCGTGCCAGCTGAAGCCCATTCGTTAGTGCAGCTTAAGCATGCTACCTACTGGCCAATTCTTACATGCTCCTGTGGCATTAGCACACCACCTGCAACCCTCACCTACAGTCACCAGAGCAGTGTTAGCTTGCTGACTACCGGTCTCATTATAACATGTGAACTCACACAGTCAGCTACCAGACTGTGTTTTTTGCATCATTTTAGGATTTGTACTGGTGTTGCTCTTTAACATCAGTTTCATAGACCATAAAATAATTCATATTACTTTCTGCATTGTTAACAGGATTCATAACAGTATAATAAACCTAAGGTTCAAAAGGTTAACGGTTCAGTGTAAACAGGCCACTTAAGTGATCTACAGTGCATTCAGGAGGTGTCAAATTATCTGATGATAGCATCATTGACCCACTAAGCTCAATGGGCTCTAAACAGGTGTTGTGATCATCACTCATACTCAACAAAACTCAGGGTGAAACTCACCCTGAGTTGATGACCTTCTCGAACAGCTGGGGCCCTTCGCTCCGTTCCACCCCAAACAGTCCAAATAGAGATTTCTACTCTGGGGCCTGAGGAAGATGAACCCAGTAGATGAGAAAAGATGTGCTCAGTGGCCAATTCTAATTCAGCAGCCGGCCTCGCCCCGATAATGAGGTGGATCTCAATTATGCTGCTCCACTGCTGTGAAATGGACCGGGGGCTCCCGCCACAGTGCCTCTCGAGGCCCTTCAAGCCCCCTTGTCCAAATTGAACTGATGGAGCAGAAAAGCCATTTGATTTTCACTCTCACCTACGAAAAAAGCGAGAGGATCCAGGCTTGGGCCAGCCACAGAGAAGACCAGGCTGGTGGTTGGCGGCTGGCTTTGGCGGGCATTTGCACAGAGGTCAGACACACTGTCGGTGGTACGCATCAGGTGTGGTTTATAGGGGCGTAATTAGATTTGTGCTGACAGGCTGTTGACACAGAATATATTAATTGGGGTGGCTGGGATTGACATGTATTTAGATAGCCACATCATAAATGCGTGAAATGCAGTGCAGTGCGGACTAATTGTGTTGAGTTGCATAATTGTGGCTCACTTGATTAATGGCATCTCCTGTCACCAGCATATGGCAATGTTGACCTCATATTTATTGAGTTAGCTGGCCAATCTGAGAGGGGTGGGGATGTCATCTGTTCAATTTGGACTGGATTAAACTGGACTGCTGAGATTCTAAAGTTCTGTTTTACTTCTTCCCTCACCATAGAAATAACCTGCACATCTTAAGAACGATTGCGTATCATCAGTAAAGACACGGTCAACTGTTTTGGTTAATAAAAGTCAGACAGTGTAGTGGCTTTTTAACAAGATCTAGGCTGAACTGTCTGAAACGAGACAAGCTTTAACCACAAGGCCGGGTTCTGCTTCTACCTCACAAAGAGTTCTCAGAATCGAATCAGAATCAGAAATGTTCTCAGGTCAGTCATAAGTGGTGCCGGCATGACGGCACAGACCACTTAGACCAGTCGCAGTTTTCCATTTGCACCATGAAGTGCACAGCATCTTGTAATAATATGATGTTGCTCTCATTGGATGTGTCTGGTGTCAGATAAGGCTTAACTTAATTTCTGTTTCAACACCAGCATTAGTTGTCAATGAATATGTTCTGTACTCTTGTACTACAACTAAAAGCCTAATGTATCTAACAATAGCTAATGCAGTGAAGCCATGATCAGTGATGGCCCAGACTTCCCTGGGCAAAACTCAGATAACAGGCCCTACAATGATTTTCGTGTAACAGAGGGTGGGTCCCCCTTCATCGTTCATCATTGTTTGTGAGTTTCGTCTCATCTGAATGTGCCATGTCACTTCATTGCAGGTTTCTACTTCAGTAAAAAGTTCAGCCTCCTTTACCTCCTGTTAAACATGCCATAAAATAACCTCAGGTTATATTAGAATTGAATGTACCGTAGTTATTTTCTAAATAGAGTTTCATTACTAATGGGTTATAAGTTTAGTTATCATCCTCTAATACTTTTTAATGGGAATCGGTCATAAACTGCTTTTCTCCACCTGCCCAGGTAAAACTAATCCCATCCAAATAGGGCTTTGATCACACTTGTCAAACATGTGAAGGAGGTTGTTTTATTGAAGAAGAACATCATACATTGGGGTCCACATAAACATGTCTGTTTGAAAGTAAGTCAATGAGGTTTGTCATGTGCTTTCAACATGTAATTACCACTCTGGTAATGGAAAGCTCTATTAGCTACATTCACTTTGTAGTCCTCCACCACCACAGATCTTGTGGCACAAAGGCAAGAAAGTGTAGAAGATCCCTGCATCTTCAAGCCCTCCCTCTGAACAACTCTGTGGCCTCAAGTGTGGTAAGCTAACCATGCTGACAAAAATGGGTTGAGCATTCTGTGTTATACTGTATCCATGTGGAAAAGCCACCAGAATAGTTACTGTCCATGTTCAGAACCATTCAGCCCTGCAGTGGAATAGAAGCCCATTATTCTACCTTTTACCTCATTTCTTCCCTGTAACTGTAACTTCCTTCTGGTCTCAAGCAGAGGTTGGGTTTCACGTTTGAATCAATTTTTTTTTTCATCTTGTTTGAGGGAGATTCTTTTCTTCACTCTTCTGTTTCAAACACTCTTGATGTCCCCTGGTAGATATGAGTTGATTAACTGACTCATTACAATCAGATTAAATAAACTAGAACAGTTGGAAATGGATTAGTAATCCCCCAGTGCTTCAAACAGAACTTGAAATATGTAACCTTCTGGACGCTGAAGGGTAAAAGGTCCAAAACCTACATGAAGGTATGAGTCAACTCTGATACAAATGTTTTTTTTTCCACAGATATGGTACCAAACAGCCTGGGCCTGCACAGCTTACACCCAGAGGCCAGTCCAGTGGCATCAGACCCCCAGGACCATTCCCCTACTCAGCTCCACTACCGGAACAAAGTTCAGCACCGCCGCTTCTCCATGGAGGTCAGCAGCATTATATGTCTACAACTACTGCCCGCCTGTGCGCTCCATGTATAGCTATATGGGGGGTCTGTAAATGTGCCGATGTGTAATGCATATGTCTTAGTGTAAGTGAGTCTGGGGTACAATAGATGCCTTTGCACATAATGTGGGTGAACTGACCTGGA
Source organism: Acestrorhynchus altus (assembly GCA_034509495.1). Lineage (NCBI taxonomy): Eukaryota > Metazoa > Chordata > Actinopteri > Characiformes > Acestrorhynchidae > Acestrorhynchus > Acestrorhynchus altus. The sequence goes on from CM067521.1 coordinate 10,582,779, forward strand.
CAGCATAAAACAGTGTTATATAAAGTTGCACAAAGCAAGAACCAATCGTAACATTGCTATAAGAATAAGGGCAAAAACACAGCCATGACTTGGAATTGTTCATTACAGACATGAAACGAGAAAGATAGCCCAAGAGTTTTGTCGTAAATGCCAGCCTTCTTCTGGAGGTGACTTTCATCTTGCTGAAAACAAACAAACCCAAACAAACCTCCCACAAAATAGACCCCTGAAGGGGAATAACAGATTAATCAAAGGCACCCTCAGCAGCGGCAGCCGCCACCATCATCGGCGTCTTCCTCCACCTCGTCTTCCCCTCGCTCCCAACCCACCATTACTCGCCTGTCCCATAAGCCCTGATTGTGTGTGAAGGACAAATACTGGCCTCGCATTACAGCCCTCTCCTCCGTGTCACTTTCACCGGGGGCCTGGTGAAAAGATGGAGGCTTTGGCTAAATGCAGCCGACGGGTTATTTTTAAGTCGCGCCCCATATCGCAGTAGAGCCTTCACGTTCAAAGTCCTCCAAGCCCCACTGTCAGCCCTTGTGTTCGGTAGTCATGTATCTCAAGGAGGGAAATTGGAGTGAATGCCCTCTCCATTTTCAAATCCATTGGGTTCCTTTCTGCTCTCTCGAACCTTTTATCTGCACTCTGCACCCTTATTTCAGTCACAGTGGCTGGACTGAAAAGGGTGGGGGAGAGGAAGGAGTGAGAGGAAGAGGCCTTGATTTCTTTCAAATTGCTAGATAGTTTTATTGTGCCACCATGTAAACCTCCTAAAGAGGCAGAAGGGCACACATACTTGAAAAATACAGTTCCTTACTCAGTCGGAATGAATTGGTTCCTCCGATTTATAAGCTTGCAAGTGGGCTAAATTCGCAGAGTGTGACATTGTCAGCATTTCAAGATATCGCTGAGAAGTTCTCATTCAGGCAATTTGCCATACTTATTCGTGCCCTTGAAAATGGGACATGTTCGTCTTTGCATCTTGAAGTACGGCTGCTGAAAGGCAAGTAAGTTCGAACCATAAAGCACAACACTGTGCGCAAGAGACTGTAATCTTCATATTTCACTGTTGAAAGCTGTCACACTCACCTTGATATTCTGTATGGACTGCCTGATGCCTCTGTGACATGTTCAGTTGTCTACATTTGTACTCTGGATGTTTGGCTGTGTGTGTTTTCATGTGTAGGATGTCAGTAAGCGGATGTCTTTGCCTATGGACATTCGTCTGCCACCAGAGTTTCTGAAGAAGCTGCAGATGGAGAGCCCGGAGCCCTGCAAGCCCCTTAGCCGCATGTCTAGACGAGCCTCACTGGTCAGTCCCTTGTCACACACATAAACATGCTCTCTCTCTCTCTCTCTCTCTCTCTCTCTCTCTCTCTCTCTCTCTCTCTCTCTCTCTCACACACACACACACACACACACACACAGCAGTGTTTCCCCTACAGTTATATAGGCTGGCCAGCCGATTAGAGCTCCTCCCATAAATGCACTTGTAGAGGGGAATTTAACTGTAATTAAACATGAAGACCTTAAATGTGAACACATGTCAAAGTTGATATTCCAGAAAGACAGGCAGCCAGTCTTCTTGCATGAGATCTAGTACAGTTTCTAGGCAATTGTGTTTTTTTGGTGAGAGAAGTGGTAAAAAAAATGTTACATGATATCAGCACCTTAGTGGCGCCACACCCAGTCATGGGTCGGAGTACAAAAGAGCATAACTGGCCTCACACTATTTCCATTTACATAGAAAGATTGTGTCCAATCTGATTGAATTCATTCTGATAACAGATTAAGACTAATCTGAAAATCTGTATTCACATGCTCACTACAAGTAACCCGCTCCAAAACCATATGCATGTGTACCACATGTACATGTTACCATGACAACAAGCATCACCTGAGTCCAGTCTGAGTAAGAAGACCAGCAGTGCATTACACAAGTTTGCAGTTATGTGTTTACATGGTTATTATTGTTCTATGTAACAGATTATATAAAGGATTGTCCGCCTCGTTCAATCAGATAGATTGTATTTCGGAATGGCCTCAATCAGACTAGTCTATTCCAACTGAGGTGTATTAATGGACCATTATTCCAATTGATCCACCAGTTGGATAATTAACAGATTATCAGGCTGCATGTAAACATGGTTACTGTCTGGATGGGTAGGATGGCCATCCACCCCCGTTCTCAGTGTAATGATGTTAGTTAAAAGAACTGGCAGTTAATGTTCTTCTCCAAGAATGTTGAGCTGCCCAGTGATGCTGACCAGTTTTGGGGAGCCATAGCGAGAGGGTGGGATCTACCAATGAATATATTTCATAACTTCCTATTGGACGAGTCAGTGTTACCTCACAGCAACAGTAAACTTGCTTCCCAATGGGTAACCATGTTATCGACGCACTGATAGAACAGGATTCTGTAGCAATGATGAATAATTTGAAAGATATTTACACAATATATTTTAAAAACAGAAAATTTACCATGATTTTATGATTAAGTAATAGAATAGGGATTGTGTGTGACTCTAACATTCAGAGATTGAAAATATATATGGTCTATATGATAATCATTGGTGAACCTTTCACGTTTCCTTAGTAGGTTTACTATTTGGTTGTAGTTGCTTTAATACAGCAACTCTACTGCTTTTGGAAGCTGAAACTGATTGTACTTTTTTGCTTTTAAAATATGCTTTCACATTACTTTTATTATTTTAGTTCTGAAATGACTAGTGCCATCTATCTGGAATGTGAATGTGAGCTATTCAACCTCAGGTTCTGCAATTGTGCATGTTTATAAATGTTTGAATTTGGTCTATTAATGGAAAATCTTGGACTATCTATTTCTAAGATCATAAAACACATAGGGGAGCATGGTGGCATTTCCATGCTCTCCATGTGTGTTTCCTCCAGGGACTCCAGTTTCCTCCCACATTCCAAACAAAAGCTATGGTTGTAAGGTGAACGGGCTACTCTAAATTGCCCTGAATGTATGCCTGTATGTCCTGATATGGACTGTCCTGAGTGAACCCCCACGTAGGGCTCAATGCAGTCCTCCAGGTGGTCAGTCATTTCCGGTAGAGAGTACATTGTGTGTGATTGACTGCTGCTACTTGCCAGTGTGTTGGTTGGGTGCTGAATGTGATTGTGTAGATTGCTGATTGTAGAGCATCCTTGGGTATCAAGAAAGGCACTATATAAATGGAACTTCATAATCATCACTTCTGATGCCAACGTGTGTTTTTCATTTTCAGTCTGACATCGGGTTTGGGAAACTGGAGACCTATGTGAAACTAGGCAAGCTGGGAGAGGTGAGTCCTCATGCAATGCTGGGCAAGAGTGTGCTGAATCATTTCAGGCTTTTTCCATCACAACGCAATCACATTTATTTGTATGCACGATATCAAGGAACGTTCAAGTGTCAATCCACACAGCCTTGATTACAGCGAATAGCAGCGCTGTTATTGTTATGGTGTGCCAGCGATTCTGGTCTGACCTAATACAAACCACTTGAGGACCAAGAAAGCTCATCAATCTCTGATATTTTCTGAGCTGTGTTACACCATATCTGTCAATTTTCCATTAGCAATGAGAAAACATTCACACTGTGAAGCATGAAAAATAATGTCCTGCACGTAGCCTGCAGGAATACCCTCGTTCATGGTTGCTTTACTGAAAAAAAAAGGATTGTCTGGAAAATCAGACATGGGCAGCCTCACACAGCTGATAACAAGATGAAGTGTACCAAAGTGAATAGCAAATCTGAGCAAGGGCTTTAATATATTATACGTTTATTTTTTAATGAAACCTTGCATGCTTTCACTTTTGGTGAAGCGTCACACACTCGCTGAAAGCCCAAATGACTGGAATTAATGAGAATTAATCTGCCCTTTTCTTCTAATTAATTCATTCATCCTCTCTTCTTGCTATTTTTTTCTTTCCACACTTATGGAAGATAAAGAGTCATGTGAAAGAATTAGGACATCCTGTGAAAACATTTGTCTCTAAGATGTTTAAACATACGGACATTTGATCTTCATATGAATAAGATTAAGAGATGGAGGGATTCTAACTAAACACAAAAAAACTGAAGAAATATATCAAACAATTTGAAAACTGTCATGAATAGAAATGCAATGTTCTTGCATATAGCAACTGTGAAGCATGGGGGTGAGTGTATCATGGTTTGGGACTGTATAAGAGAGTGTCTGAATTTTTCCATTCATCAGTGAAGTGATAGTGCATCAGTTCCTGACGATACCCTCAATTCTGACCTGAAACCTAGTCTTGTATTGAAATGTGCTGTGAATCTAGAAAGAGGAGCCTGGTTTTGTGGAGTGAACCAGTCAGGTTTTCTTCTTGAATCTCAGTTTCAAAGCTATGACATTCTCTTTATTTCTATAACAGGGCACTTATGCCACTGTGTTCAAGGGACGAAGCAAACTGACTGAAAATCTGGTGGCCCTGAAAGAGATCCGACTGGAGCATGAAGAAGGAGCCCCTTGCACGGCCATCAGGGAAGGTAGTGTCCTTCTCCGAGACGCTTCTCTACCCCAGAATAACTGCCGATTTTTTAAGCTCCTCGGTTGTTAAAACTTCAGATTGTAGCCAGGGTACAAATCCTAGACTAGTGAGCTGCAGGCTTCCTCTCCCCCGGGCCTGAATCTCTCCCCCTAAATGAGAGAATGTGGACGTGAGAAGAATCGCTGAAGAGGGATCTCAATGTGAACCAAGGCTGCCACCCAGTGGGCACATTTTGAACCGGGTGGCACTGGGAAGAGGAGGTTTAATGCTGTTGCGCCACAGAAGAGCAATACAGCTCAAAGACTGCAATGGCATATTGTAATGCAGCGTGAAGCAGTAGTGGAATGCAAGGGTGTAGCAGACAGAGATTAGCATTTTGGGAGTGAATAAATGAACCATCACTGAATACAGACACATTATAAAACGAGGACACGGGTCAGGGACTGAAATATGACTGAGAATGTCCAGCGTGGTGGCTGTATTATGAAGAGACCCACACTTTCATAAAGAGGACTAATTGACAAGGCTCAGTCGAAGTCAGAGTAAACCCCACAAACTCCAAAGCTACATAATCATTTCGAAAACACACAACAGATTTTCCCATGTATTTCATATAATAACTACAATGTAAAGCCCCCACCACCACCAATAAGGATTCATCTCATCTGCAGGGTAGCGCGCCCTCTATCACATGAAGGAGGCCTTTTTATTTTGAGATTACAGGCAGTGGAGGGCTGTGACGCTGACTGGATTCAAATTTATGATCTTTTGTCCCTTGACAAGCAGGCAGTTAGACAGTCGCTTCACTCTAGATCTGTGAAATCATGTCTGTTTCCAAATAAAAGGGAAAGTTACATATACTCAGCAATGTGCTTTTATGTAGTGCAATTTCACAGCTCTAGAGTGGCCCAACGGTCTAAATGCAGTGTGAGGAGGTCATCCAGTCAAAGCTTCATTTTCAGTCTGGGGACGCCATGTGATAAAGGGAATCCCAACCTATGAATGAGAATAAAGAGTAAGCAAATTGATGGGTAGTGAACACAGAGTGAACATCTTACATAATAATAATCAGTTTCTGATTGTTGGCTATAGCCAGTTTGCATTGAATACCAATAGGCTAATATATATATATATATATATATATATATATATATATATATATATATATATATATATATATATATATATATATATATATATATACCACAGAGCATTATATATTATGAGTATTATGTATTATGTGGATGTTGGGTCATTCTCAGCACTGTATTAACACTGACATTGTGGTGGTGGTGGTGTTTGAGTGTGTGTTGCACTAGTATAAGTGGTTGGGACACAGCAGCGCTGTGCATCCACTCACTCCACTCTATCAGAGACCCATACCCACTTGCTCCACCTTGTAGATGTGAAGTCAGAGACAGAAGCTCATCTTTTGCTGCACAAGATTGTGTTGCTTATCCTCTTGTTTTTCATCAGTCATGACAGAACGCTGCTCACAGGACACTGTTGGCTGGATATTTCTGGTTGGTGGACTATTCTCAGTCCAGCAGTTTAAAACCTCCAGCAGCACTGCTGCTTCTGATCCACTCACGCCAATGCAACACACACTAACACAACCCCACCATGTCAGTGTCACTGCAGTGCTGAGAATGACCTACAACCCAAATAATACCTGCCCTGTGGTTGGTGGTCCTGTGGGTTTCTGACCATTGAAGAACAGTGAGAGGATTATGACATAGTGTGCTGAGAAACCGATGGACTACAGAGTAGAGTCAGATACAGGGAGTGTAGAAACAAGGATGTGGTCATTATGTCATGGCCGAATGGTATATATATATATATATATATCGTCCCACCACCCCCTGTTTCTAAGCCCCTGGTGGAGTGGTAAGTTTTGAGTATTTGTACACATTCTCTTTCTTTGCCATAGTTTCTCTGCTGAAGAACCTGAAGCATGCCAACATCGTTACTCTGCATGACATCATTCACACTGACCGCTGTCTCACGCTGGTCTTTGAATATTTGGTAAGACTTGCTTTCATCTCCTGCTGCACAGACAGTTGTTTTTTTACAGAATGCAAAATAGTTTTTTTTTTTTCTTTTCTCCAAGAGCCAGGAGTCATGCTAAATAAATCAATGCTTAGAGTACCAGCGGCGTTAGTAATATGGGCATTGTTTTCTGAATGTATTCTTTTTTCTCCCTCCAGGACAGTGATTTGAAGCAGTACCTAGACAACTGTGGAAACCTCATGAGCATACACAATGTGAAGGTGCCTCGTAGACCTCCATCTAATCCCTTCCCATGGCTAAACCAAAAGCAATTTCCACATGAATCCCCCTTTTCTCTTTCTCTCTCTAGATATTTATGTTCCAGCTTCTCCGAGGTTTATCCTACTGTCATAAGAGGAAGATTCTGCATAGGGACCTCAAGCCACAGAACCTGCTCATCAATGAAAAGGGAGAGCTCAAGCTAGCAGACTTTGGTGAGACCTCTTTCAGCAGATTACACCAGCATGGCTTTGCTGTGGCTGGTTTCACACGGAATAGCAGCGATCCTTAATCTATTCCCCTCAGCAACAGTGTGCTTTAGAAGTTTCATACTACATAAATCTCCAGATGACACTGGTCCAATTACTGGGTTACCAAGCAACATTTGTTTCTGGGCTGAAGAATGTTTCATATCCCTCTCTGGCTCGTTAGGTCTGGCGAGAGCAAAGTCTGTCCCGACAAAAACCTACTCCAACGAGGTGGTGACTTTGTGGTACCGGCCCCCGGATGTTCTGCTGGGTTCTACGGAGTACTCCACACCTATAGACATGTGGTGAGAACCTACTCATTCTTGCAAATCAACCACAATCAAAGCAGTCATTGGGTATTCATTAGGTATTTGTTTCTTTTTCATGTTCAATTAGGAACGAAATAGAAAAGATATTCAACAGAAGGATCAAGTAAATATAATTCACTCATTGACAAAAAATGCATGAAGATGGATTTGTTTCTTTGTGAATATAATGATATATGTAAGTGATTACAATATTAGAGAGAAAGGATAAGTTTACTGTGGAAAAATATACAAGGCGGCTCTAGAGTCTGAAAGGGTACAAGATGAGATATGGTTGGGCATGGAAGGCATACTGGTTCCGTATGGAATCCTGCAGCACATCTTTCCCTCAAAATTCTACACACAATATCCATGATGATAAAGTGAGAAACATTTGTTTGAAATATGAAATATCTGGCCTTTTGGCCCAATAAAAGTATAAAAGAATGGTGATGGTCTTTGGTTCCAAAAGCTCACATTGATACCATGAAACACCTTGGCCATAATTCTATTTCTACAAATATGAGTCTGAACTCGTTTCTCAATGATCCAAATTAATTCTTGTCTTTCCGATACATTTATTGCTAAGGTCATTTGGGTTGTTGACTCGGTAACATCATTTTTTTACTCAGACTGTTCAATAAAAACTGTGTGTGTTTCAGTAATCTCTGGGATTAACCCAGTAGCCTAATCAATCCATGTGTGACGGCTGCCACATGTCTCTTCCTGATATCTACAGCTCACAGACTTCCCATGGCTGCCTTCCAAACGACTAGAAATCACAGCTTGGTGCAAAAACCACCCTTGAATTCACCTTAACCAAAGCCAGAAAATCTATTAGAATCCAGTCTTTCATGAAAATTATCCCTGCTGTGTTTAAATGTCAAGATTTATTTGTTTATTTCGGAATGAATGCATCTTTTTTTATGGAACTTAATGAAATTATGTGGAACATGGTGTAGTGCTTCAAAGTAATGGTTCCTTGTCTTGGGTGTAGGGGTGTGGGGTGCATTCTTTACGAAATGGCAACAGGGAGGCCCATGTTTCCTGGCTCAACTGTAAAGGAGGAGCTGCACCTGGTCTTTCGCCTCATGGGTATGATTAACATTTGACAACTTATACATTATGATATCATACCCAAACTGGGTATTTTTTCCAGAAGCCTTGTTAGGATGTTTTGGGAGCTAAAGGAATATTCTGTCAAGATCCAAAGTGCCCCAAAGTGTGCTTAGAAAGCTCATTCTGCTTTAGTGTAGCAGTATTCCTTTGTCAATGTTTAGCAGTGTTGTTGATTATTCAGTGTAGAATTGAATATTTTCTATTCTTTTCATCCAGGGTCTCCAACTGAGGAGACCTGGCCTGGGATTACAGCTAATGAGGAGTTCAAGTCCTACATGTTCCCACAGTATAAAGTCCAGGCTCTTATAAACCACGTTCCCAGGTAACATAAGCCAGTGTTTTCCGCATGTGTTAAATAATGGAGAAGTCACAGCGGCTCTTGGAGTTTTGTTAAAGAATAATAACATTCAAATCTGGTCCAACATTAAATGTGAATAACTGTGACTTTTCACTTTCCTTCCAATGAATGATGGCAGGCTGGACACAGAGGGTATTGACCTCCTCTCAGCTCTTCTACTGGTAAGTATTAATATCTTAAAAATGCATGAAAAGCTGAGCTTTTGCTAGTTCCTCAATAAAAAAGGCAGATCTTCAGGGTTTCTTTGGGAAAGGTAACAATTCTATATAGAACCATCTAAAAAGAACTGAAAATTGTTCTTTGCCTGGTAGAAAGGTTCTTCATGATGTCATATGTATCCTGTGATTTATTCCTTTAAACTGTTTGCAAGCCTGCCTCATTACTCATCATTTACATCAGTTTCAAAGAACTGAGAACCTTGTGGGATGCCAGAAAATCTGGTCAGTTTAACAGCTAATATGGGTTTTCTCTCCAGGGTTAATAACTGCAATATTAACTTAGGGTTTAAGGGGTTAAATCATTTCCAAATGTGGTACTATAGACCACTAGAAAAGGAATAATTGTTGTTAAGAGCCAAAGAGTGGCTTTTGTTGGGTGAATATGGTAAAGATGGGGCCTTTTCAGAATTATTACTTTTAAAATGACCTCAGGGTCATAGAATTTATCTGGACCCCATTAAAACCATAAAACCTATTCTGCACCAAAGAATATTCTAAAAAATATTCTACTGACCAAGCCCTGCATTTTTTGATGTGATATTATTAAAACAAGACACCTTTTCTGTTAAACTGGAACTCTATATGAACAATCTGGACATAGTTTCATGAACATATTTAAGCAACATATTCAACTTGTATACATGAAAAAAAGTTATGGATCATATTTGGGCAGCTTCAGTTATAGTTATATTGTGTGTTCTGAGAAGCTGAGCAAGGTACAGTATTTTCAATGAATTATTATGAATAAATAGATTAAAACATATCATATTCATATCATATTTATGATATAAGGACCAACATTAGATTTTGCATTAAAATCTTTTTACATTCCGTTGAAAGTTTTTTTTTTCATTCACCTGAAAATATACTTATGTAATACGTAAGAAAGTAAGGAGGATCAGACTTAGCAGCATTCACTGCTAAGGAAACTAAGGAGGATCAGCAGCATTTCACTTTAATTGGAATATTTTTTTTACATTGACTTCTTTCTGTCTCCTAATTTAAAGCCATTTTGGAGCTTTTTGCAAGGTTTGATACACTCATCATTAAACAGCAGTTGCACCCAGAAGGAACTATGTGATTGCAGTGCTATTTGGAAGAAAGATAAAGGTTACTGAGAACAATAAATGATTAAAAATTTAGATTGATTTGGGCAATGTTTGTTGAGCTACGCATACAGAAGATACGTCTTCTAATGGTTTCCTAATGGTGTCCTAAGATAATCCAACCCATGCAGCTTGAATATTCTCACTCAGTTCCTGCAGATTTTGTGGTTGGAGTGGAGTGTTGATAGCCTATCAAACATTTTCAATAAGGGAGAGATCTGGTGATGTGACTGGCCACGGCATAGTATCTTTGTATTTAAGGTGAGCTGTTGAGATGCGTTGTCCCGTTGGAACAGTACACAGTGTGTGTTCAAAAAAGTTAGGATCACAGGTTGCAGGATATCATTTCTGTAATGTTGGGCTGCCAAAGTGTCTGTAATGAAGACTAAATGGTGGTCTGGCATTGTACAAAATTGCACCCTACACCATGACACCAGGCCTATTGATATTGGCGCTGACCACAGTTCCTCCACATAGATTCATTGGTCATCTCCACCAAAAGAAAAGCAGGGCATGTCACTGAATATGACCTGCTGCCATTCTGAGTGACTCCATGACAGTCTGGTATGCCACATTTGCAGTCTGTTGATTCCTTTTGGGTGCAACTATTTGATTGTTTTTGATGATGGGTGTATGGTCTTCACATCAGTCTAAGCTGCAGATCCAGTGATGGCCTCCAGACACTTAATCAGTACTGCATTTTGGCTCATGATACTACGATTTCTTTTGCAATTTATTCTATTTTAAGCATTCTTCTTAAGTGTGTTTGAGAGGGTAGTCACAAACATTTAAGTTCAGGTTCTTACTCATAACCCTGGAGCTGTTTTGTGGGTGTGGAAGTCTGCACCAGAGGCATAAAGAGATTATTTTTACCCCTCATTTTCTGGCTGCTGTGTCAGGATCTAATAAAAGCTCTATCATTGGGTGCTAAATTTGAGTAGACCTGGATTTGTAGTACTATGCTGGAGTATCTCTCAGTAACAGTAATCTAGACACAGATTACACATACCCTACTGCATTGTGGCACCACACTAACAACTGTGACTTTCCGTTAAAAATTCTTCTCCCTGACTAAGCTTCATTTATATCCTGGAGGCAAAGCTATGTCTGGAGATGAATGTTTTGCTAAAAATCTATATTTGGGATTCACAGCAATAGAAATCCTTCACTGAGATAATGAGGAGAGCCCTAGTTGACAACTGTGTAAGAGAAATCGCACCATACATACCTTCATACACTGATATCATCATTATTATTCAGTCCTTTTTGTTGATAACATGTATACAGAGAACATATATACCAAATATGACCCAATTATGGCACATTGTCAGTTATGATGATGGCAAGCGTACTGCATGCTCAGCTTATAGCAGCCTCATATGAAAATCTAATATATAATATATATATATATATATATATGCAAAATATGTGGGTCTTACATTTTTCTGATAGATGTGAGAAGTTCAAATTTATGAATTTAGAGTGGCATTCAAACATTTTGGCACCCCTGGTCAAAATTTCTGTTCCTATCAATAACTGAGTAGAAGGTAAATTTTTAAGTAACTTTGGTGTATTTTTGTAAATTGTGCTACATTTTTTATGAAAATAATTTGCACCATGCAAACCTTAAATGTCAGAATTCCTGAACATCATGCTGAATTTCCTTCACTCATAATATAAGAAACAGGCCGCCTTTGTTTAATGCAGACAGAAATCCACAGTAACCACCAACTACTCACATAACAAGGGAAATGTGTGTGATAAATGAGAACTAAAATATAACATTGCTGCAAATAAAATTCCCTGAAATTTTGTGTCTAAAAAGTAATAAAAAAAAAGAAATATTCCAGAAATTGACCCAAATTTACTCTGTAAATAATTCTAATAGGGTTATTATTTACTTATTTAAGTTATACATAAAATACATTGATATATTGAAAAATTGATTATTGGACAAAAATGTCCACTTCATTGTTCATTACATTACATTACAAAGTTTTTGTGGTCAGTTAAAGTTTTATATGTGTCTTCTCATGTCAGTGTAAGTTGCAAATCCCATGATGCCTTCCAAAAGTTACAGTTATGTAAAAGAAATGAGGACACCCCCTATGGACATATTTAAACATGGAAATTCGAACAATATTGAGAGATGAAGGTGAAACACACAAAAATTATATTTCTTAAATATAATTTTTTAAAATGTAATTAATAGAAACATAATTATCTCCCACATATATTACTGCTTATAATGTGTGAAATTAGAAATGGGGGGCTGCAGATGATTAGAACATGGTTAGAGAGGATTTTGGAGGAGCCTGTTTCGGGTTTGCTCTTGATTAGGTGCTTTAGAGTGTGAGATCATGTGTCCAATTACATCAGCTTTATCTATAGTTATGGAATCAAAGCCTAAAACTGGCCCAACTGTAGCCAGCTGTGGCTGTGCTCCAGCACCCAAGTTCAAGTTATCGAAGTCACTTTAATTAAACCAGTAAATGTGGTCCAGAAGTAGCCCGTGACTCATTTGCCATCTGGTTATGTCGATTCTGGATGTATTGGGATATTCCACAGCACTTCCATTAGGAATTCAGCACTTGAGGTTTCTGGACCTGACATTGTTTGTTGGTAGCTGTATTTACTATGTGAGTTAGGATCTCACTGAAGCAACAGCACTTCTGGTTTTGGGGATCTGTTGTGGTCATGTAGACACACTCATTGACTATTCCTGGCAGACTCGACGAGCTGTCCAGCTAAAACAGGACCCTGTCGAGGGCTCGGTAGTAGAGTTTGTCTGAGTTGCGGGGAGCTGATGAAGGCGTCTGCAGCAGGCTCTTCACCAGCTGCCTGCTTCTCAAAGTCCAATTAGAGTTAGCAGTAGGAAGTGTCAGGCAGAGAGCTTTATAGCACTATGAAACCACAGGTAAACAAAGGCAAGCTGACAGTGCTAAATTCTGCTTCAGTCAAGCTGAAGGAGGCAAAGGAGGAATAGCTGTTAGTGCGGAGGGCCCCGCTCTGTGCACAAAAGGAAGGAGAGTCCTTTTGTTCTGAAAGATTAATGTTACAGGATAGGACACTCTATTAATACTTTATGTATTTACTTCATATGTACAGTAGATGATAATCATGGTCATTGCTTCATTATGAAAATATGGAAGATTAAACCACCTGCGTTACACCAAACACTGAAAAGTAAATACGTTTTTGAGTCACTCAAGATAACTGCACTCGCAGAATGCAGCATCTGTGTGCTGTTTATCAGCCCAATATCTTTATTTTGCCTGTAGTGCAAACTGCCACTCTAGTTTTTGCCACTCTTAATTGCGAGTGAGGCCTTTGCATGCTGTCTACCAGCCTTCACCATCCCTCATGATGGACATTCCAGAGAGCAGAATCAATTAACAACGTTCAGACTTCAAATAATGTTTCTAACTAAAGTGAACATCACGGCCATATTGAGCTTTACTGGGGGGTCTGAAATTAGCAAAAGGCTCAAATTTATAGTAATCACCCTTGTTTACATCTTAATGTCATTCTTCTTCTTCTTCTTCTTCTTCTTCTTATTATTATTATTATTATTATTATTATTATGAATAATGTGTTGGATAGTTTTTCAGTTCTGCATTAGTGGAGGATTTTCTGCTGTCCCGCAGTGTAAGCATGATGGGTAACCCGTCAGTGTGATGAAGGAGCAGGGTGATCCGTTACTGGCGACAGCGCGCTTAATGAGCACGGGCCGCGCACCTGTTTCACATCAGGAGCCGCACTGAATAATCGCAGCCGGCTTTAGACTGTGACAAACGGGACACACTGTGTGATGTGCTGCTTCATTTGGGAATTGGGAGGTTATAGCTGAAGCTCACTGATGCTATGCTGTGACTGAGACACACACACACACACACTCACACACTGGGGGGGCAGACAGTGTCTCTCACACATGCCGCTTATGTCCTTTGAGGTATACGTGGCTGCTTTTCGTGCAGGTCTTGATAATGAAATGAGTAACTTAAGTAAATATGCTGTTGAAGGTTGCTTATACTAGGCTGAATAATTAGTAGGGCTGATGCAATGGTGCAGCAGTGCTGCTGGAGTGTTTCAACTCCTCTGTGTCACTGCTGGACTGAGAATACTCCACCAACCAGAAATACCTAGCCAACAGCATCCTGTGGGCAGCATCTTTCTTTGAAAACAAAAATGCAGAAAACAGAAAACATCTTTATAAAGCAACTTACTTTTCTGGTTTTTTTTTTTATGCTGTTCCTTTGTTTACAAAGTGGCTTTCGAACCAGGACGGTGTACACAGCAATATCTGTGGCTCGAGGGGATTTTGAGCTGAAAATGGTTTAGCTTATATTATCATCTGCCACACAAAATATCCAAATTGCATTTCCAATCCATCATCTTTCAAAATATTACGCTGAATGATGGAAGGGCTGGAATTATCATTTTTAATCCCTTAGGATCTACAAAGAATTGGAACGATACATAAAAGAATCGCCATCTAGCGCCACGTGGTGTTAATTAGCTCCATGTCAGTCTCCTAACATACTAGAGGAAAGAAAAATGTTCTTTTGCATAACAATGTGATTTAACTATTATACACACATTGCCGTACACACACCTGCTCACCATGTCTGAAATTACTTCATTGTGTAAGCAGTATCAGAAGAAAAATTCCAGTGTCCTTCAAAAAATAGTTGTCAACATCTAAATTCTTTGATTTTCATAAGCCATGAAACACACAAGCATACCCTATCCATCATTTTCATCTTTTAGCTAAAATTCAGAGAGGAGTTTCCAGTACACTGGGATTTTTGCCACTGTTGGTAGACCCTTATGACTGTATGCATTGATACACTTGAACACTACGGCCTAAAGAACATCCAAATACAATCAATCCCTTTAGCTAATCATTAACATCTGCTTTGTGACCCACTTTCCACACAGCAATTCTGTCACACAGCCCACCAGTATATATTGCCAGTCATCCTCATGCAACACCATCTGCAGGAGTCTGAAATTGCTACCATCTTAAACATGCAAGGTGCCAATGTTTGTCTGGGGAGCTTACTTTATGAAGAAAATTCATTATGCAAAACCCCCATAAGCCCATAGGTAGTGCGCTGGTGTACTGAATGTGTATGGTTGTCATGGAGGAGAAAATAATAGACAGTCATGTTTGTTTAACAAGAAAATGTGGTGCTAATTATTTTGAGATATTGCTCAGGCCTGGTTCAGTCCCAGTCCGCGGTTCTTCATTTTCTGCAGCATTTCAGACTTTCCCTGTTCAAGCACACCTGACGCTTCTCCTGGAGGGCCTCTGTAATGAGCTGATGAGTTAAATCAGCTGTGCAACAACAACAAAAAAAAAAAATACCACAGGCATGTGCTGCCAGGGCTGGAAGTGATCATCAGTTCTGCTTTGCTTCTTAAATTCCATGTTTCCTTATATCCAATGATACTGCAATAACGATTTAATATTAATGCTTCCTAATCCATTATCACAATCTCTGGCTTTAGTACGACACCAAGAAAAGGATCTCAGCCGAGGCGTCTCTGAGACACACCTACTTCCTCAGCCTGGGAGATAACATCCACTCCCTCCCAGACAGTGAGTGCATCACGCCTCCATTTAAACAGCGCCCACTTAGCAGTATCTTGATTGGATCTCATTGTCTCCTTTCTAACCTTCCATCCCTCTGTCTCTAGCATCATCTGTTTTCTCACTAAAGGAGGTGCAGCTGCAGAAAGATCCTGGCCATCGCAGCTCTGTCTTTCAGCCCCCAGGTACTGGTCTAATGCATTAGACTCATCTATTATCAGACACTTTCTTCTACGGGGTCATTGGGTGCTTTATAAAATGCTTCGCAATGCAAAATATGTAGCAAGTCTCATTTATAACAGCCTCAGCAACCACCAATCAAAAGTGACATATTAAAAAATTATATATATACATTATATATATATATATAAAATGATAGAAGAAATGATAGAAAACACAATCTAACTAATAACACAAACAATTATACTGTTCATGTGTTAATGTTCATGTGTCTTAAAGTGCATGTCTAGCATATTATTGTAAACTTCCACATTGCAGACTAGAAAAAGTAAGTGAACCTTTTCCAAACCCCATTTACAGGGGTTTAAAATATTCTCAATTAAAGGCTTCACCAGTGTGGTTGTGCATTATTAGTTAAATTTGATTTACATAAGAATCAGACCACCTTCTCTTAGTAAGTAATGTAGAAATACAGATACATTTGACAAAAAACATAAATTTAATTTTTGTTAAAGATTTGGTTCAAAAAGGTTAATGGTCATATTTTGTATTCAGTACACAAAGTTAAATAATTTGTTTTACTTTTGGTCAGTATGGCTTATAGCTCATGAAAATCAGAAATCAAAGTATTAGGATTCAAGTTTTATAAGGGGTTTGGCACTTTGGGCAGGTTCCAAGCAAATCAGCATCTCCATTCAGGTGGAAGCATGATCTCAAATTCTCTAAGTGAACCAACACCAGCAGATGAAATGACACCTTAAACTCAACATCACCTGAGACTCTAGGACTTTCCTTAGCACAGGTAAGATGCCTCTGACACTGTGCTTGAAGAGGGGCTTGATATTTTATATTCTGCACTTGGAGCCCTTTTCCTGGAGACATCACTGTGTGTTGGATCTTGATCCACTGACAACAGCCTCAGTCCACTCCTTGTGAAGCTCTCCTAAGCTCTTGAATCGACTTTCCTTTACAATCCTCTCAAGGCTGTGGTCATCCCTGTTGCTTGTGAACCTTTTCCCACCACATTTTCTCCTTCCAATCAAAGTTTCATTAATACGCTTTGATAAAGCACTCTGAGAACAGCCAACAACAACCTTCTGTGGGTTACCCTCTTGGTGGAGATCATCTTCTGGACAACAGTGAGGTCAGCAGGTCACCGTGAATGCTGTTGCGTGTGCTGAACTAAAATTAGATACTGTATTTATGTTGTTTGAACAGTAATTTACTCAAACTCAAAATGAGATATTCTAATCATTTGAGGAACCGGATCTCTGATTTTTATGAGCTATAAGCCACACTGATAAAAAAGTATATTGCATGGAATAAATATAGCAGTTTTCCTTCCACTTATATTATTGACAAAAAATTATTGACAAAAATAACCTTTTACACAATATTCTACCTTTCACACGTACAGACAGTTCTGCTGCTTGTCATAAAGTACAAAAACTGATAACCGATACATTTGATAGGACTGTAGTGCCTCGCTGTAAACCAGCTCATCAAATGTAAACAGATGCGCAAAACTATATCACCCTAAACCAAGTCTCGAGCAGTCATATGGAAAAACACCCATGAACACCTTTAACATACTGAATATGAATGTAAGGACATTTCATGTTCATAACTATATTGATAGACAGGGTTGATATAACTAAACACATAAAATAAAATAAAAAATCATTTATAAAACATAATTATTAGGAATGCAACCACTATGAAATCTTTATGAGATGTAAGATCATGCAACGCTGAAACATCACATAGCTGAAAGAATTCTGCATGGAAGAATGGGACGGTTATTGGAAACATCTAATTGACCTGATTTCAGCCAAAGGAGGAAATACAAGCTATTAGGGCAAAGGGTGTCCAAATATTTCCTCACAAGAAAATTGCATTTATATTAATTCCATTTTGCAAACTAGTATAAATCACATTTCTTCAGTTTTATTTTTTTAGTTATCTCACCTCTATCCCTCATTAAAGTTAAAATGAATATCAACTATCCATTTGTAAAAACATGTTAAAGTGTTGGGGTGTCCGAAAATTTTCACACGAATGTACCTTCTGTTTAGACATCGTAGAACAATGAACTGATTAAATATACTGAACATTGTGCTGCACTGGTAACATCAGTGTTGTAGGTCTGGGTGATATATTGATATTTATATTGATATCAGGAAATAAATAGAGTTGTATATGGGCTGAGGCGTTATTGTTTATATCAAGTTTGAACATTTTTCATTCTTGTGGAAAGCTTTTTTCTGCTCCCTCGCTCTGCTCTGCATGCCTTCACCCCATCACACGGACATTAAGAAGGAGGAGGCCTGTTTAAATATAATTAAAAAAAAAGATGGAAGAAGGATTTCACGGGGTGTCCTAACTTTTTCAGATCATACATTCTTTCATATATAGCATCATATATCACCATTCAGGTGAAATATATCAGGATATCATTTAATGTACATATCACCCAGCCCTACAATATATTAAATATATATATTTTTTGTGAATAGGATTTTACTACTGCTGAAATAAAGAATGCTCTTTTACTTGGTGTGCAGTCTATAGTTTAGTTTTTAAGTAAACGATTTATTAATTTCAGGTCGGGGCAAGAACCGTCGACAGAGCATATTCTAAAGGATAACACAGGGGCCACCCTAAAGAGGAGGGTTAGAAGATGATCACCACTATGAAGCAAATGACTGTACCTGACCTTTCTATGTCCACCCTGCCTGTCCGTCTCCTGAAACTCCTAGTCTCACTGATACCCTTCAGCTGAAAGACAGGAAACTGGAAATTGTACCCCCTGAGCTCTACTGTATTCAGCACTGCATATTTGATTAGGCTCAATTACATTATCTAGACAGAGGTAAACAAGTTCCTGACTTCTTCAGATTCCCGACTCTCTCTGTCCCAGGTTCTTTACAGCTACGTTGTCTTATCTTCTCATGTATCTGCAGTACAGACAAAACAAATACTCTGATCCATATTTATCCAGGCACTGATAAGCTGGGTTTCCCAAAGGCATGTCAGATAAAGATTGCTCTTAAATGGTAAAGTAAGCGTTGGACTGAACACTCTTTACCGGTTAAGATAATTATAACACCAAGATGTTTTTGGGAAAACTGTGCCTAAATTAGTACTCTTAATTTGAAATGTCTGACCAATTGCTCTGAAAAACGGCATCAAATATAGTATTAGACCATATTTGATAAATACAGCTTCTACAGTGTTATGACCAAGTGGTTTGTCCTACTGACAAATTATAGACAGGGGTGATAGCTTTATCCAACAAAGAAATCAGAGGCATTCTCTGTCTTTTACTTAATATACTTATTTCAGGTTCTCTGCTGTTAATTATATTATAATTGTGTGTGTGCACTGATGAGCCATAACATTAAGGCAAGTACATATCTGAACATCGTCCATAAGGACCTACATACAATGGCTAGACGACTGGGTCAGAATGTCTCCTAAACACCCGAAAGGTCTTGTGGGGTAGGCATTAGACTGGTATGCAGTGGTCAGTGCCTTCCGAAAGTACTCCAAGGACGGACAGCCAGTGAACTAGTGACAGAGTGATGGGTGCCAACTAATGTGATCTTCCAACGTACCGGACTTGAAGGATCTCATCATGGTGCTGGATACCACAGGGCACCTTCAGATGTACCCTCAATGGTTCAAAGCTGTTTTGGCACCAAAAGATTAATACAATGTTAGGCAGATGGTTTTAATGTTATGACTAATCAGTGTATGTTTGCATGGGATATGCTGCAATGCCATCCTTGTTACTTGATGTACAAGAATTCCTTAAAAGATTTGTTCTAAGTACTTGAGCCCCTACATGGGCTCATGTGTGAAAAACTCTAGGCAACATCCATCCGACAACATTATCATTCCGACAGGTTCAAATACACTCATCATCAAAAATAGTTGCGTCCAGAAGGAGTTGTGGGATTGCTATTGGGAGGAAGATAAAGGTTACCAGGAATAATAAATGATTAAAATTTAGACTGATATGGGCAATATTTATTGATCTACACACACAGACGTAGTGTCTCTCATGGTGTTGGATATAATGCATGACAGATGTCTTGGAATGGAGGTTAGAGGTTCCTAATGGTGTCCTGTGATAATCCATCCCATGCATCTTAAATATTCTCAGTTCCTGCAGATTTTGGGGTAGGGGTGGTGGGTTGATAGCATGTCCAATAGCATCCCACACATTTTCACACTACCCCATTCATCTTGACATCCACACCAAGACCCCCCCTGCCATTCTGAATAATTCCTGGAAGACACAGTCTGGAAAACACCATTACAGTCTTTGTCAATGTTGACGTGGTGTTAAGGGCAGTCATCGTAGCAGTCTGCTTGCATGCAGTCCTGTGTCATATAGCCATCTGCCAATGATGATGGCACTAACAGGATGACTCATGTAGGGCATCACTGCTCACTGATTGTCCACAATTGTGGCTGTTGGATCACACCATGATCACTATGGTGCACAATACAGTGATAAGACCAACATGTATCCCAGAATCCTACAATGCAACCCCCACTCAAACTCTTCCAGCTGCTCAAATTGCTCTCTTCTCCAAGGAATATTTCACTTGCAAGGGATGCTCCCAACACAACAGCATGAGTCAGAATGGAAAACACACACAATGATCGAGCTTATATAGTCAGTCAGGTACAGCGAAAAGATCGTTGACTATGAAACTTGAATCATTAGCTTGTCTCACCAACTTTCACCTATTCCTTCTGGGTGCAACTATTTTTTTCATAGTGAGTGTAAGTTGAGAGAATGCACACATTTTGACATTCCTCCAGATCAGACGTTGCGCTGAAGTCAGGTTGTGAGCCATTATTTTAAAGGTAGTATTATCGGAACACTGTCACTTTGTGATTTTACCTCAGAGATGAATATTTTCCTCAAGCATCTAAAGGTGCCTTGTAAATCATATATGGTGATGGGTCTAATGTTACATTTCTGAAAATAATGATACTGTTGTAATATTCTTTGTGATAAAGAATATTGAATATTCCGTCCCTCATAAGTGATTGCACAAAATCTAATATTTGGTATGATGAAGTGCTCTACTGTTTTTGCACATTGTATCCAAGTGTCCTCTTGAACTCCATTTTTCCTAATGTCTTTTACCTGCCCTGGCCCGAACACCCTCCCCCTTTAACCAGAGGGGGGTAATCCAGGTCCAGACAGTAGAAATCCACCCCTGGATTAATTTTTGCTTTCTGGACCTGGATTACCAAGATCTGCCCTCACCACAACCCTACCTTAGGCCTGAAAAAAGCACTACCTTTCAAGTGAAAGCCATTGACCACAGAGGTTGGAGTGGTGTTTTGTATTCAAGTTGTTTGAGTTGAACAATAGCAAAAGCAAATGCACTGTATTTCTCCAGCCACCAGGAGGCAGAAAGCATCAAAAGGTTAAACTAAGGTAAAGAAAGTGTGTGTGTGTGTGTGTGTGTGTGTGTGTGTGTGAGAGAGAGAGAGAGAGAGAGCAGTCATTAAAAATTGTGTACTATTGGACACTTAGCCCCCTTTTAGTTAGCTGTTTTAGCATTACTGCAACAACGGTTCTCCAGTTCTTCTAGATGTGAGTTTTGTGGTAAATAAATTTAAAAAAATTAAATAACGTATTGGACAGAATTTATTTATATATATATATATATATATATATATATATATATATATATATATATATATATATAAACAAGTGTCTTCTTTATTCTCTGTGAATTTTTGCCAGACAAATTGAGATGACTGTATTAAATGACTTTAGATTATGTCTAAATGTTTTATAAAAGATTTAGATTTTTGTATCAGACGTGATATTAAATATTTTGTGTGATATGTCTATTCTATTTCGATATACTGAAGCTGAATGTATTGTGACTGCTGAAAACAAAGCCAAAAGTGATTGAATAATTAATAACTAAATAAATTATAAAGCGCCACATTAAAAGTCACTGAGTGTGTGTGTGTTTCTGTATAACACTTGCTCTGAGCCAAAGGCCGTGGAGGTTTGGTCGGCTGTACAGTGTAAACACAGACCAGCGAGTTGAATAATGTTGATTATCTGGTTACAATGAGACGTAAATGTATCGGGGCACCTGCTCATTCAGTGTTTCTTCTGAAATCAAGGGAATTAAAAAGCTTTTGTTGGAGTAACTGTCTCTACTGTCCAGAGAATGCTTTCTACTTGATTTTGGAGCATTGCTGTGAAGATTTGATTGCATTCAGTGAAAAAAGTGTTAGTGAGGTCAGGATGTTGGATGATCATAACAGCACCTAATGCTGCACTGCAATCTCAAAAGTAGACAAAAATGGAGCATCTTCATTCATTCCAGAGAACACATTTCCACTCTGTTGGAGGGCTTGTAATCCCTCTAACCAGGGTTATCAGAGGTTACCTAGGGCCTTTTGTGGTTGGGGGCCCTTCAAGGAAAAAGGTGGGCTTTGCTCTTGCCCGTGCCTGGTATTAGGCAAGGAGCCAATAGATCCATGTTCATCTGTTCCAGTCGTAGACCAACTGTGAATGCAATCATTAGAAAAAGTGTCCAAAACATTTGTTGGACATATAGTGGACCTGTTAGAGGTTGGGATCTACATATTAGCCACAAAATGAATAATCAGGTTTTGAAGTTGATGTGCTGAAGCAGGAAACTATGACATCTAGGCGACTGGGTTAGAACATCTTCAAAACGCCAGACAATACTGCTGGGATATTCACAGTGTTCAGTGGTCAGTTCCTACAAAAGGTGTTCCATGGTACAACAATCATTGACCTGGCAACAGTAATGCTAAATGACTTAAAGCAGGGGTCACCAACCCTGCTCCTCGAGAGCTACTGTACCTTCCTGTAGGTTTGAACTGCATCGCAAATCTTACACACCCCATTTAGCCAATCAAGAACTTCTAAAGGCAGTAATGAGTTGGATCAGATGGGGTGGATTGGGGTTGAATCTATGGAGTGCAGGAAGGTAGGGGTTGGTGACCCCTGACTTAAATGATCTGCTGCTATTGTCTTGGTGCCGTATACAGCAGGAGACCTGCAGTGGTATTCTGGTGGCCATGTCTTGACAAATATTCCATTTACAATCCAAAATCAGACAGATTATTAATAAATGGAGGAAATTCGAAACCATCATTACCCACAAAACAACCAACAAAGATCACACCAAGTATATAATAATCCACAAGCTCATAAAGGAACCCAAGGTTACTTCTAAATGACTAAAATCCTTTCTCACATAGGGTAAAGCTCATGTTCATGGGTCCACCATCAGTAGAACACTGATGTATATATGTATATGTGTATGGCAGGGTTGCTGCTCCAATAGCCATGAGGCTATTAGAACAAGTTTTGTTGACAGATGAGACCAAAATAGATATTTGGATAGATAAATGGCCACGTGTAATATTTTGTTGTCTCATTTGAGTTGGTTCTCCTTATCTACTTTAAGGAAAATCTTTAGGTTAGATCAAATTCATGCAGAAATATTGTAAATATTAAAGGCACTTTCAGGCACCACTGTATAACTGCTGCTTTGATGAACACTCCACTGCAGCAAATCTTGGAAGTAATGGATGAATGGGTGATTCATAACAATTAAGATTGGTTTCCTAGGCATGAATTAAGCCTATCCTTGTAGCAAAGAGGATTTTGCATATCAGTGTTCAAGGAGGGGTTAAAGAAGGAGCTGCATTTTTTCATAGTTCAATAACTATTTCTTATATTTTTAAATTGTAGTTTTATAATTGTAATTTGAAAAAAAAAAACCCAAGATGAAATACATTTAAGAAATTATGGTGAGAATATATGAAAAAACTGTGAAAAGTGTATTCAAAAAATTATGAAACCCATGCGTAATGAAGTACAGGTTCACAGTGATATTAGTAATTAGAAACAGTGAATGAATGTAAGACAGATGAACTATTTTATGTTGGAAATCTGGAGCTGTACTCGCCAGACATCCAATAGGCTCCATATTTAATTTCCGGGCTAATATTAGAATAGCGTGTAGCCCATATTACACAAAGCCATATGGTGCTTCTGCTGTGTGGTTATAGAACACATGGAGCTTGTAATTTGTTGCTAAGGATGTTTGTTAATCATGAGTGTAATCATAGATTAATATTTTATAAAAGTCATGTGTCAGTGGGCTACACTCACTCTGAGATGAACAGACGTTAGTAAATGTTATCTGGATTTGATTTTTGTGTTCTGATGCACTTGTTCCAACTCGATTAGTTAGAAAACAGTCTTTCAGTGGTTTATATGAAACTGGATGAATCTGTCAGCGGTCAGCAACCCAGATTTAAAGAAGAGTCAATTTGTCCTATTTCAACCAAAATCAAAACCATCTTCAGAACCTGAACATTTTAGGTCCTTTTTTATTGTTGTCAGGTGCTGCTATTTGGCCAGCAGTCTGCACAACAATCTACAGGGTAAAGGTTAGACAATTAGCAGTTCTATTCATTCCAAAATTTAGAGACATTTAAAATTTACTAAAACTGTTACTTTAAAGGTGACCACACACAATGCATTTTTTGTGGAATTATGAAGTTGTGTGTGCTGAAAGCAAGTGGGCAGAATATGTTAAGGAGGAGATTCAACTCTAAACTGAAAGTAAAACATTTAATTTGCAGTTCAAGATTAACAAACAGCTAAAGTGTACACATTGGCAATCTCTGCTCTCCTTTCACTGCTAACCTGCACACATTACTGATTTCACACCTAAACATGCTGAATTGAAGACAAATGACTGTTTAAAAACGTATCCCTGAAATAGCTTGCAGTGTTTGGCCCACAAAAATGTGGCTGTGGCTGAAATGGATACCTATTTATGCTTTAGGGCACTAATGAGTATGTATGTCATTCATTGTAAACATCATAGTTCACTACATGAGCTGAATATGGACAAGAATGCAACTGTGAGTCTTATTACTATGCAACATGGTGAACGAATGGAGCTGACGACATTTGCTCATATTGCTGCTAAGACAGTAATGGTTATGAGCCACTGTGAGCTGTGAAGTTCAGATGTTTTCCTGGAACATTAGTCCATTAAGGGGAGGATTGTGTGTGTAAGTAACATATTCAAGGATTATTCCATGAACAGCCCAGAACTTTACTAACTTTAATTCAGAATTCAGTTTGTGTGTGTAAAGACACAGTTCATGTGACCGGTGCTGACCCTCATTGCTGATGTCTGAATTCATCTGGATTTCTACACTACTTAGTAAACTAAATAATCTATCCCTATATAGCACAATACTAATGAGGGAATAGGGATTGTTTTGGTCACAGTCTGGCTTTTTTGTTAAAAGACGAGACTTTATTCATAACCAAAACTCTGATTGGCTCCTTTGAAGGGCAGGATTTTAGCCACAACCAGCATATAAATAAATAAATAAATTAAATAAAAACTAATTAACTAACTAACTAAATAAATAAATGGGGCTCAGCTCAAAGGAGCAACATGGGTCACCCATGGGAGGGGTAATGGAGCAGTTCCCGACCAACACTGCATATGGTGGGGATGGGATCGGAGGGTGTGCTCCAACTATTGGGGGATTACACTCCTCAGCCTACCTGGCAAGGTATATGCAGGGGTACTGGAGAAGAGAGTCCAGCTGATGGTCAAAGCACAGATACAAGAGGAACAATGTGGGTTAAAGAACGTCTGGATTTTGTTCATGAGTGAGGGAAAGATGAAGTGAAAGGCAGACAGACAGATTGGTGCGGCATCTGCAGTGTTGCTGCAGGGCTCTGGCCCTCGGTTTCTAATTTAAAACCCAGTCCAGACTTCAATATTTCATTATCTCCTAATTTCAGGGGATGAAATAATCTGCTGTTTGTTTAAATGTCTTTAAAGATACACAAATCCTATTTTTTTTTTATTTAAAATTAATTAATTCATTATTTTAAATACATTTTGTTAATTGTCCACAACCGAACAGCTTCCCTCAATTAAATAGATTGCTCCTTCAATTTAAAATATAGTTCCTTCAATTAAAAAAAAAATCCCTCAATTTAAAAACCACTACTCTATATTTAGTAAATATTCCCTCAATTTAACAATCTGTTCTCTCCTTTGAATAAATTATTCCGTCTGTTTAACATTCGTTAACTCAAATTAATAAATCTTTCCCTCAGTTTAGCAATTTCCATTAATTTAATAAATCATTCACACCATTTTAAAATCTGTTCCCTTAATTTAAGAAAGCATTTCCTCGGTTTAACAACCACTTCCCTCCGATGGATAAATCACTCCCTCAGTTTAGAGGGAAAGTAATTTTATCAATTTATTCAATCAAGGAAACAGATTTGAAAGATTTATGTATTACATTCAGTATCTAATGTGTCTCTAAACAGTCCTTTTCTACCTTTAGACCAGGGTGGAGACCAGGTTCCTACAGAGCACACCTGATTCTACTCACCTGGCAATTGCCAGTTTTAGGTGGGTGGAGTGGGTGAATACAGGGGGTGGACACAGGAGGTGTATACTAGGGGGTGGGTACAGGGGGTGGACATGGGGTGGATACAGTGTGTGGAGTGGGTGGGTACAGTGGGTAGAGTGGTGGATAAAGTGGGTAGATACATTGTAGTGAGGTGGATCAGGGGATGGAGGGTGTGGTTCAGTGGATGGAGACAGTGGGTGGATGTGTGGATACAGGGGGTGGATCAGGGGATGGTTCAGAGGGTGGACATAGTGTGTGGATACAGTGTGGATCAGGGGGTGGATCAGTGGGTGGAGGGGTGGATCAGTGGGTGGAGGGGGTGGATACTGGGGCTGGATCAGGGGGGTGGTTCAGAGGGTGGATCAGCAGATGGAGGGTGGGATCAGTGGGTGGTTCAGAGGGTGGATCAGCGGGGGGATCAGGGGGTGGGTCAGTGGGTGGAGGGGTGGATATAGGGAGTGGGTCAGTGAGTGGATCAGTGGGTGATTCAGAGGGTGGACCAGTGGGTGGATCAGTGGGTGGAGGGGTGGATCAGTGGGTGGTTCAGAGGGTGGAGGGGTGGATCAGCGGGTGTTTCAGAGTGTGGGTCAGTTGGTGGTTCAGTGGGTGGATCAGTGGGTGGTTCAGAGGGTGGATCAGTGGGTGGAGGGGTGGATCAGCGGGTGGTTCAGAGGGTGGAGGGGTGGATCAGTGGGTGGTTCAGAGAGTGGGTCAGCGGGTGGGTCAGTGGGGAGGTCAGAGAGTGGGTCAGCGGGTGGGTCAGTGGGGAGGTCAGAGAGTGGGTCAGCAGGTGGAGGGGTGGATCAGTGGGTGGTTCAGAGGGTGGATCAGTGGGTGGTTCAGAGGGTGGATCAGTGGGTGGAGGCATGGATCAGTGGGTGGTTCAGAGGGTGGATCAGTGGGTGGAGGCGTGGATCAGCAGGTGGTTCAGAGGTTGGATCAGTGGGTGGAGGGGTGGATCAGTGGGTGGTTCAGAGAGTGGGTCAGCGGGTGGTTCAGTGGGTGGAGGGGTGGATCAGAGAGTGGGTCAGCGGGTGGGTCAGTGGGTGGATCAGCAGGTGGAGGGGTGGATCAGTGGGTGGTTCAGAGGGTGGATCAGTGGGTGGATCAGCGGGTAGGTCAGAGGGTGGAGGGGTGGATACAGGGGGTGGATCAGCGGGCGGATCGGCGGATACAGGGTGATGGTGCGGCGTCTGAGCTCGGCTGGCTGACAGTATGCGGGATCTCTGTGCTCTGAGTGACTGAACTCCTCAGAAGTCAGGATGAACCGCCGGGGGCTCGACCGCAACTGTAACATCATCCTGAAGGTGGTGGACGAGCGCATGTGGGCTTTGTTCAGGAGCCACTGGCAGCACACGCTCACCTACTGGAGCGGCTTCTTCAGCTTCGGCCTGTGTCTGGCCCTGCTGGGGCCCACCGTGCTGGACCTGCGCTGCCAGACCCAGTCCACCCTGCAGGGCATCACTCTGGTCTTCTTTGCGCAGCAGTTTTGTCTCTTCGTGGGCAGCTCGGTCGGAGGCTTCTTCAGCAAGTCGTGAGTAGCCTGTTTGTCAGCATGCAGGGTTGAAGGACCACCACCTGACCAACAACTAGTTACTGATGATGTGTGGAGACCTTTTAAAGCTCCCTGATGTTTCAGATTCAGACTGCTCTGATGCGAACACTGTTGACATGCTGACCAGCCAGCATGCTGAAGTGGGGCTTATATGAGTGCAAGGTGGCATTAAGGTGGGTTTTAGGTGGCCTTCAGGTGGGTTTTAGGTGGCCTTCAGGTGGGTTTCAGGTGGGCTTTAAATGGCCTTCAGGTGGACTTTATGTGGGCTTTAATGGCTTTCATGTGGGTTTTAAATGGCCTTCAGGTGGGCTTTATGTGGGCATGGGGAGTGTCTTTGTGTCTGTGTTGTTACTGGGACCCAGTTGGGCTTCACAAATGGGCTCCTAGTTTACAAGGACACATAAGGGCCTATGTGCATTTGGAGCCCATGTTTAACCTCACCTGGTCCCAACAAGGACCCCGATGGGCATCCATATGTGGGGCCCGCATGGTCGTTATCTGGGTGTTTGAGGGATTCCTTTGCGGTGGTGATGATGGGAACCTGAGTGTCTTAGTTGCAGTTCCTTCAACATAAATATAGTGAAGGGGCATCTATCATCATCTGGTCCAAAAATTCTCCAGTTTTTGCCATTTGGGAGGAATGCCTAGATTCCACTTCTTTCCTCTGCCAATCATTTTGGGAATTTTGTCCAGTTTGTCCAATCATTGGTGAATGGAGAGAGAGGAACTGAGCAAGACCCCGAAGTGGATGATATATGGAGTGGCCAACGATGGGGGTCCTGATGCTACTTTTTATTTATTATCTGAAACCAGCAATGAACCGTTTTTGATTGTTTTTCTTGGAAAAATAGTGAAATTTTCTGACGTTTTTTTTGCCTCATAATGCCTTGCGTGTATCTTTCAGCTCAGAATGGTTTCATCTTTTTTTCTTTTTCCATATAAAAAATAATAGCTAAACTTCTAACGCCAGACTAAAAGTGCCGGAGGCTTCCACCACTGGAGATCCAGTTCTGACTTGTTGAAAACCAAAAGCATTGCGCCAAAGTGCTCCAAACTATTTATTTACTCATGCAGACACATTCAGAAATCAGGGAAATCCCTCTTTAACTTAAGACAAGCCAAGAGATCATGTTCCAAGACCACCGACGAATGCTAGTGGATGGAGATTTGTTTTCCGAGTTTCTCCTTGTTTTCTCTTCAGAGCCAGTATCTTTTCCCAGAACCTTTATTTCAACGGAGCTTCTAACCAGAAAACCCTTTTTTAGGTTGCAGATTGAATATATTTAATCATATTCACGAGACACTGTAACAGTACTAATAAGAACTGTCAAAGAGGAAACAGATGAATGCTCCATTGTTTTTCTTGAGCAGCCTGGCTGTAGAACTGTGCTAAAGGGAAGAACTCCATTGGTTCTGCATAACTTAAGTTAATATGTGAACCGATTCATTCCGAGTGGTTTTGTTGTCCGTTGTGAATAAACGTTGACCGACGTGTTCCGAGTGGTCATGTTTCAAACCGGATGTATCCTTGATATTAGTGATGGCAATATGGTAAACATTTAAATATGGTGACCTAATTTATAGGATGTTTGACATACAGTAAAAAAAAATGGGACATCAGGTTCTTCCGAACTGCTACTCAAACACTCTCCCAGTGATTTTATTCAAAATGGGCTTCAGAAATAGTGTTAAACGGCACAGTTTGCACGCTCTGTGCTGCAGTGTGCAGTCCTGTGTCTTGATGCATTGATGATATTCAAGCTATCTGATTTTGTATCACAATACCAATATTTGTCACAATTTCAATCAGATATTGTGGTGGTCTTTTAAAGAAACCTCCCAGAACACTGTTACCTGGCCTATGCATCTGTGCCTGAAGGCATTGTTTTGCGGTGGGTTTCTGACCACTACTACTTTTTGATAAAATTACATGCCGTGTAATACCTAGTCATGTCGAATCACTCTGGCCGACTTCACTTCTCAGTGTTAACTGTTCTGCAATTTCTATGCTGAAAGTCAGATGTTGTTCCAAGCTGAATATTGGAGTGAATCAGACTAGTGAAGACCGGTTCCTGCCCCAGAGCTATTCATCAGAACCCTGATTCACAAAGTTTTGAAACATTAAGTGTGCAACCGTGTGAAATTCAGCAACTGCCATCGTTTGAATTGTGTGTGTGTGTGTGTGTGTGTGTGTGTGTGTGTGTGTGTGTGTGTGTGTGTGTGAGAGCGCATTTGTCACCAGTACAAGCCCTACACCAGCAGTGACCTCTGTGTATCACGTTTGTCTCTAAGTCATGTGTTCATTCTGTTTAGTCACGTCCTTCTGTTTCTGCAAGGCCCGTTGAAGAAGGACGCAGTCTACGACGGCACACACTCTCCTATCAGCCACTCTGTTTACTCTCTTCTCTCCTAGAGAGCCCAACCATCTGATTAGCAAAGCAGCTTTGTGCAACCCCCACTTGTACAACCTCCTGAAATTTGCCCTGCTGGCCTTCTGTGAAGGGGAGCCGTGTCCTTCACGAGAGGTGGACAAAACTAGGCTGGGTTTTTCCAGGTTTTCGTTTACGTCGTGAAGTGACTTCTCGCATAGGCAGGAGCATGTGTAACTGAATGGTTGTGGGCACATTCGAGTCAAGTTGAGTCAAGTAATGACAAGTTTTACTAGACTTCATAAAACAGCCTTGTGTGGAGTTATGAAATATAATGCTGTGGTGCTGTACTTCACACACACAAAATGAGAAGGCAACAGTACAATAAACAGTCAATATGGACAGTAAGAAATATAACAGGTGCTGGTCATAAAATTTGAATATCATGGAAAAAGTTGATCTCTTTCAATAATTCCATTCAAAAAGTGAAGTTGTATATTATATTCATTCATTGCACACAGACTGAGATTTCAAATGTTTTATTTTCATTTAATTATATTTTATTATTTTATTATTATATTTTTTATTATCCCAGAAAATTCGAATGTTACTTAAAAAAGGATTTTTAGGAATGTTGGCCAACTGAGAATGTACTCCTTTGGCCTGGATTACTGCAGCAGTGTGGCGTGACATGGAACCCCAAACCACGTTACATTGGACCTTAAGCAACGTAGATTCTGAGTCTCTCCTCTCTTCCTCCAGACTCTGGGACCTTGATTCCCAAAGGAAATGCAAAATTTACTTTCATCAGAAAACATAACTTTGGACCATTCAGCAGCAGTACAGTCCTTTTTGCCTTTAGCCCAGATGAGACACTTCTCACGCTGCTCCACTCTTTGTCAATCTCCCCCACATTTTTGAATGGGTTTTGTTTCACAATCCTCTCCAGGGTGTGGTTATCCCTATTGCTCGTACACTTTTTGTACCACATCTTTTCCTTCTGTCCGCCTCTCTATTAATGTGCTTGGAAACAGAGCTCTGTGAACAGCCAGCCTTTTAGCAATGACCTTTTGTGTCTTGCCCTCCTTGTGCAAGGTGTCAGTGGTCGTCTTTTGGACAACTGTCAAGTCAGCAGTCTTCCCCGTGATTGTGTAGCCTACAGAAGTAGCCCGAGAGACCATTTAGTGGCCTTTGTGGGGGTTTTGAGTTCATTAGCTGATTAGAGTGTGGCACAAGGTGCCTTCATAATTGAACCTTTTCACAATATTCTAATTTTCTTGGACACTGGGATTTGGGATTTTCATTAGTTGTCGGGTATAATCATCAAAATTAAAAGAAATAAACATTTGAAATATATTGGTCTGTGTGTACTGAATGAATATAATATACATAATATACAAACGTTTTCATGATATTGTAATTTGATGACCAGCACCTGTAGTATGCTATTTACATTTCAGTACAGGACAGCAGAATGTGACTCTACAGTAATGGACAATGAGATTATCCTTTTATATAATTTATATTCTTAGATATAAGAATACAGTATTATCAAAACATGACAAAACTGAATTGCAACAAATAATATTGTATTGTGACTTGCATGCTAGACAGTGGTCAGTCAACTGTGCCCATTACAGAGCTAGGCCTTCCATTCTGGGCACAGATGGCAAACCTTGGTAAAAAAAAAAATGAGTAAAGAAACAAAACCTGCACTAAAAAAGATGTCCTTTGTCTGTCTGTCCAAACAGTTGTGCACATCATCAGAAATGAATGCAATGCGTAATGCAAGGTGCAGTACACACAGACAACACTAGGTTCAGTGCTGGGAATCAGTATGCTTGATAGTTTAGCAGTTTTGCCCACATATGTATGATGTCCTTGATGCTGCACAGGGCAGTTAGGGAGTTAATTGCCTTGCTCAAGAGGTTGTCATTTCTACCCAAAATGGTAGTATTTTATTTGGAATTTGTGAGATGTTGTCAGCTTCATAGAATAAAATGTTACCGTATTTTACGGACTATAAGCTGCTACTTGTTTCCATGCTTTTAACCGTGCGGCTTATAATGAGGTGCAGCTTTTTCTTCTTATATATGTTATTTACCAGATTTTTTTTGCGGGTGCGGCTTATATTTCGGTGCAGCTTATAGTCTGGACAATACGGTAACTTTACTAAAACACATGCTTGTAAATAGTAAAACTAGAGAAACTGTAAATGTTTTTCCAGATCTGTATATTTCAACAAACCCACCAGTAGCATGCCCTATTTTATCAATTTAAAAAAAAAAAGTACAGATATATTAAATTATAAATGGGCTTCATTAAAGAGAGTATTTGTTCTTTAATTCTTTGATTTATGGTTTATATATTTGTGTGTTTTTGAGAAACATTTGTGTTTAATACCCAGATAAACTGCTTTTAAATACAGACATTTTAAGTGGTGCCAAATGCACTATTCATATATCACTTATCAGTGAATTGGGTGGTTAAAAAGGTGGTTGGGATATTATGCATGGTTTTGAGTAGCACCAGCGGAGAAACTGACCAGTTCACGGATTCTGTGGGTTAAGTTTTTGCTAAACTAAAACGCAGATGACTGCAGCGCTTTGGTCAAAAAGAATAAGGTTACTAATGTTAGTTTGCTGTGTTTACTGATATCAGACTCGATTGTGGTCATAACAGATCAAGACAGCTTCTTCCATCAGAGGCAGAAACAGACCAAGCTTAACTTTCCACCCATTCTGAGGTCAAATCCATGGTCCCAACGACTGAAATACTTCGTATTAATCACAGCCTGAGCATAAAACAAAAGAATGCCCAAAATTATGAGGAAGAAAAAGAGCAACAGCTCCACACAACTACACCTAAACTACACTTAGCTGTACAATTAGGAATCCAGAAACTATCCTTGGTGTTTGTGTTGGTGTTTGGTCAGCATTCTGTGACCTTTAGGTTTGATGGCCCGTTACCAAATGTCTAAGCACCTAAGGCTCACTGTGATCCATTAAGACCCCACATCACGTCTTGCAGGACTTAAAGAATCTGCTGCTAAGTTATAACTAGAGGTCTTATGGAGTCCATGCTTTAAATGATCAGCGCAACAAGTGTAGGGACCTACACAGTGTTAGGCAGGTGGTATTAATATAATGGCTGATTGGTGTAGTGCCAAGATAACTGCAGGTAATTGGGTGGAGGATGGTATATGGGACTTACAATGAGAGTAGATCAATTTCTCTTCCCACCTTCTGCACATAAACACGTGATTGGTTGATTCCACTGTCAGTTTCTAATTGTGTTCATAGCTGATTGGACGTGCTTGTTATGGTCCAGCCCCTGAAGTTGCAGTCAGTAAGAGAGCAAATGGCAATAATTTATGACATATGACAGCCATGATATTAAAACCGTCTGTCCAATATTGTGTAGGTCTCCCTTGTGCTGCCAAGGCAAGGACGTCAAAAGACCTCTGTAGACGTCTTGTGGTGTCTGGCACCAAGACATGCAAATGCCTTACGAGGAAAAGCTCATTGTCTGGGGAAAAGTACTTATTATCTTGGTGAAACTAACCTCATGGTGTGGAACCTGTACTCTACGCTGGCATTGGCTGACATTATACCCACCAAAAAGAAGCTATAGGAGTGAATTAGGACTCTGGAATAGAACTGGGTGATGTATCGATATTTATATCTATATCTGGATAGAAGCAGAGCATGATATGGGCTTTCTCATGTCACCCAGCCCTACTCTGTAACCAAAAACACTTCTTTTTGAATCAGTGTTGACAAAAAAAAATCTACTTTCACTGTCTTCTTCGTGAATCTGGAGACAAACCTGTATCATTACTGTGAATATTTGCATACAAGCTTGCTGTGGCAACACACGAAGCACATTTGCTTGAACCTATTCAACTAAATGAAAGGTCAGTATTGCATTTTACCCCACATTAATTTATTCCCTTTGCTCCTTTCTACATCCCAACATGGTCAAACCATTTTAAACCCTTTTAAAAGGTTGTGTGCTGTGCCTTGAACTTGCCTGGAAATTAAGATATGGCCTAGGGCAAAGGAACTTTCCAGAAAGCACTTCTAAATGGTCAGCATTACACAGCAGGGAAGCATAAAGATAGCCATATTAGCTCCCAGGATTCATAATGTATTCAAAGCTCTCCCCTTGTTTGCGCTCAATTAGTCACTCTCTGACCCCCAAATATCCTCTAGCTGGTTTAATTCGGAAAGTCATGGGAGTAAAGTGTGTTTGCAGTGCTTTGCATTGATGGACTAAAGATTAAGGGCTGTATTTGCATTGCATTTCAAGGTGATTTGCTGTAAGAGCAGTTGTACATATAAACTCATCATCAAAATGGTTTATTATGTATTTTCTTTCCAAGTGCTCAAGGCAGTTTCCTGGTTCTTGTCTAAAATCGAATAATCTCAGATAAGAACACCAGTTGTCATGGAATGTTGGCAAGTGGCCAATTTTCTGGACACAACACTTGATAAAGTCAAGGACACTGAAAAATCATGCTCAAACTCAGGTGTCTGAAATGGGGCCCTGTGATTTCTCTAATCTAGAGAACATGGACAGAATCATGGAATTGAACCATAAAGATTTGAAAATTTGAATGATTCTTTCAGCACCTGATCTTTACTACACATGCTGATATGCTTCAGTTTGGTGATGGTGTATAGGTGTTGGGATTGGATGATATTTATAGTAATATTGGGATATAAACTGAGGGATGTGCCCTGAAGTCATATCGTTCAAGTTTTGAAGTTTTTAAATAATGTTCTGTTTCAATCTTGCAGAAACCTTTTCTGCTCCCTCGCTCTGCTCCAAACCCTGCTCTCAGCTCCTCCTCTACTCTGCTCTCCTCTGCCCCCATTTGGCCCTAACAGAAGCACTATGGAGGAGGAGGCATAAGGATTTGTGTGTATAAAGAAGAAATAAAGAAATATAGTAAAATAAAGATCACAGAAGGATTTCATGGAATGTCCTAATTTGTTTCACATGTTATATTTTATGTCAAATATTGTACTGGACATCACCATTCAGCTAAAATATATGGGAATATTATTATGATAATTGTTTTTTTGTTTGTTTGGTTTTTGTTCATATCGCCAAGCCCTAACAGGTGTATGGGAGTAACGTTGAGCAGATCAGGTCCAAAAAGGCATTGTTTACTGTTAAATTTTTTTTTTTATTTTTTTTTTTTTTAAATGAAGCAGGGCAACAACCTTTCTTCCAATTTTGCCAACTTGTGTAGCAATGGGAACAAAATTAATTCCAAAAAATGAAAAGTAGAAAAAAAAATAAAATGTTATTTTTAAAATGAAAGGATTGGCCCAGAAAGTGGGAAGGTATGCTGCTATTTTATGGCTAGATTTGTTACAGGATCGGTCAAAGGGTCTTTTTTCCCTGTGGCCCAAGATCGGCCCAATACCGATAACTATTCTAATGCTTTACTGGATGTTGTCAAAAATGTCCATTTTTCCTTTCCAGGCTAACCTGTTCATTGTCATCCCTTGCTGCATCCACTTTCATCATCTCTGTGGTGTTCGCCTTCATCCCCATATGCCGTACTTTACCCATGCTGGCTGTTGCCATGGCTATAACAGGCCTGGCCATGGGTGTCATTGATACCATCTCCAACCTCCAATTGGTGAAGATTTACCAGAAGGACTCCACAGTCTTCCTCCAGGTTGGCATACCATTTTTCCCGCTTATGGGTTATAAGAACTAGTTAGACTTAGGCCTACAACAGAGGCTTGAATCAGTTGACATTTCTTCTTAATCTGGTCAAAGTGGCTCTAAAGGAGGCTTAAGACATTGGCTTCTTCACTTTGAAATCTGCTTGTGATCCTGTTGTTCATGCTATAATAATTTCAAGAGGTTTCAGATGTCCTGTTTTTTTCCCCTCAGGCTCTTCACTTCTTTGTAGGGCTTGGGGCACTGTTGAGTCCCCTCATCGCTGACCCTTTTCTGTCTGAGACTGACTGTGTTTTAGGAAACAGCACCATCAATTCCTCATCAACCATGAGGCATTTGAGGAACAAACTAGCCGGCAGACATGTGTACAATGTATCCCACATCCAGCTCCATACTCAGGGGGAAGTGGTCACCAACGTCTCCTACGCCTTCTGGATCATGGCTCTCATCAATGTAAGGCCATTCTTTTTGAATCGCTAATGTAGAATCAGAATTTCAGATTGGTGTGTTGATGGGCGTCAGTTTTAATCAGCAGAAAATGCTGGATTGATTAAACAACCTGATCTGATCCTGTAACAAATCTAGCTTGAAATAGGACCTATTCACTTTCTTTCTTAGGGTAGTTGAGAGTTTGAATACTTTCAGCTAGGGCAAAAAATCATAACCCGGTATGTATTCGCTGAATGGCTATATACTCTATGATATATGATGTGAAAAATAAAATGACACCCCATGAAATCATTCTTTCATCTTTTTTTTTCTAAATTGAAAATAGAGCCACCCAGGCTGTCTGCAGATTTTGACTTGATTTAAACAAAAAATCATGATAAACCATGATATAAACAATATCGCCTCAGCCCATATCATGCTCGGTTTACATCTCAATATCGATATAAATATCAGTAGATCATCCAGTCCTACTTTCAGCCCCTTAGACCTAATCTGAGCAAGTGCAAGTCAGTTAGTCTATTAGTTGGATCAGGTGTGTTGGAATTAGGGTAAAAATTAAAAAATGTACAGGAATTGGGATATTACTAGTAGTTTTGTAACTATTTTCTTTTTTTGAAAAGCAAGACAAAAATATGTTACGGCTATTTCATTTATGCAATGGTTAACTAGTGTCAAAAATAATGAAAACCTGTGAAAAACGTTTCAGTATTCAGTCCAAATGTTGTTTGGTTTTGGTTTAGGGCATAAAAGATTTCCATGCTTAGGCACGACACTTAAATAGTACCATAAACGTATTGAACAAAAAATTAACTAAACAGACATTTTTGTTTGACTACTTTTGGGGTAACATTTGATTTTTCACTGAACTTTACAAAATGCTGTGTTGGTGATACAGTGGTTGTGTCAAACATATGAACTGCTACTGATTCTGAGACAGGAAGGCTTCAACTCATCTGAATCCAAGAAGGCTAGATTACTATCCGATGTTATTGAGTAAGACTGTTAATGGATCATGATAATGTTGATACCTTGGCAATGTCAGGATTAGGGCTATTGATTTATATAAAGTCAGGGTCTATTTTTCACCCTTTGGAATCTGTTCTCCCACCGGCTAAAAAAAACAGAAATCTGATTAGAAACGAACACTAGAAATAAATACACACGTATGTTGTTGATTGTTGCAATAGAATCAAATAACAGCCATTCAGCCATTCCTATGCTAACCCCACAGAAATGTGTTAGAATGAGCATTTTAGCCTGTGGAGCTGGGAGACGGTAATGATTCTCAGCTGGAGCTAATAAAACCTGCCTTACAACACACCTGCTGCCTCCCAGCACAGCAGCACCTCCTTGTGGAGAAAACCAGCAAGGCAGGAGCGTTTTATTTTGAGTTGTTTCAATCCTGTATAATTCTTTGACACATTTTGTAATAAACAGCGTGACTGACGGTAGTTATCTTGTATGCTAGTCCAGCAGCATATTATAGTGTTGCAGTTGGTGGCTGAAGTTTAAAACCTGTTATTGTAAGTGAATTCATAAATGAATTGATATTCAGTTGAGAATCAAATCAAAACCTCTGAATCGGTTTTGGGAAATCAGTGGCAATACCCAACCCTAGTCAGGATGTATTGCTGCCTTCGTGATTCGGTTACAGAGACATTCACCATCAAACTGCCTTGTGAGATGGAGGTGGCAGCCAGGCATCAAGTCACCTACCTATGTCAGGTGATAGACACAGCCATTATTGTGGTGGACAGTGCAGGAGTATCTTTGGCTCTGTGTTGAAAGAGCAGTTATAACATTACAAGTGTCCTCCCTACCAGTCCTAAGATAAACGTAGCTGGTTTGCGATGGGTATTTGAATATTATGACAAGGTCATGATTGTATCCCTGACAACAGCTTCAGCACTACCTGAATTAGGTTGGTTTATTCATGCTTTAGAATGCAGAAGCTGTTTATATGGGACAGGGTGGAATTATACTCAGGAAAGGACGGATTGATGAAGGCCCAACAGAAGAATCCTTTGTCTTCTCTGAGAGGTTAGGACATCTGAGGAACTGTCTTTAGAACATGTTGGAAGTTTTGGAGAACCAGATAAACCTAGCCCTAAATCAGTCATTCCTAAAAGTGAGTTGATGATTCGTGTTTATTTGGCCAGTGAAAGTGGCCTAAAAGGATGAACTTAAAAGCTTTCAATATGGCTGGTCTTTGATGATCTGATGGTCTAGACTTTTGACTTCTTGTACTGTGAGCTGTTTTCACAAGACATGCTCTATTAAAACACCTGTATTATATTTGTGTACATTTATTCCTGTTTTTTTTTCTGTATTTCATTTGTTCTCTGAAAATGGGCAATGTTTTGTTACCTGCTGAGCAAGCAGATTCATGTAAGTCAGTTTTATGAATTCAGCTAGTAATGATGAATAGCTGCCGGGAGAACAGTTGAGTGTATTCAGAGTCCAATAGTACTCTGTATTGAGCTCCTGTGAGCTTATCAGTGATTACCTCTTACATAGTTAATACTGTTGGCTGCAGTATTAGTGCATCTAAGAAAATTATATTTTGGTCCAAGTTTTAATTGCTCATAAATGTTGTATTCTTTACATTAAAAGTGATATATTTCAAGATACTGATTTGTAATTATGTCCAACCTGAATTAAAATTTTGCAATAATGTGAGATTCTGGGTTTCTGATTTTTGAGGTAAAAATAACTGTAAAAATTAATAAATAAATAAATGGGAAAAAAAGATTTAATGAATATTAACCTTTTGTATGAAATTACGAACACAAAATTTTTCATAAGAATTCAAATTTTCTGAGATGCACTAGTGTGTTCATCTAAAGCTCTACTTTATTTGGTTAATGATGTATCTACTCCATTTATTTAAAATCAGTCACCGTTCAGTGCAATTACGCGATGCTTATGTACGTGTCCAGGAAGATTGTCACTAATTGTCTCTAACCTCCCTTTGCTTGTAATAATTCTCTCCAATTTATAAAACACATTTCCATTGTTGATTGTTTTGCATGTTTCTTGGTTATGGCTTGTGGATTCTAGGTGCTTACTGGATTCCACCATGGCTTTTCTAGCCAGATAGAAGCTGATGGGGTATTGAAGAGGGTAGGGTGGAGTATGGGGGTGTTTATGAGGTGGGGTTGTAAGACAGTGACCTTAAGCAAAAGCATGCCTTTAATTGTTTGGAGTGGCCAAGCCAGAGTACTTTTTCCACAACTTAAACCATCTACTTGTAGGTCTTGAAGTAGTTTAGTATGCAGAAGTATAGAAAACTGTAACGGTTTCACAAACGTTTAGCACCACTGTACATTTTTGCTTCAACACCTATTCCAGGTTTCAGTTCTTCATGGTGTATTTTGAGTCCTATACGTGGTCATGTTTTATAGAGCTGGTTACACTGCTTCAGAATGTTTCTCTTTACCCTGTCACTCATTCAGCAGCGTGTCCTTAAACTAAGAGTGGCTTTAGATTGGCAGATATTGTGCCATATGTATAACTGCCTCTAAAAAAATATTAGTATTCCTCTACAATTGCATTGAACTTTTAATTTTCCTGTGTTGTTGCTGGCATGATTCAGCTCACGAAGCCTTGCTTGCGAGCCAGTGGGTTGAATCGGCTGCCCTTGAGCAAAGAAAACAACTAAATCAGGCTTTGCAAGGGGGGCCCAGGAGTGGGAATAGTGAGAAAGTACCATAGGCTTCAAAGAGCTTAATGGCACTTTCAGATTGAACTACTGCCTCAAACCTGCTCCTCATTTTCATGTATCGCAGTCACCCTTCGGCTCAGGTCACTTTCTGGTGGAGAGAACTAAATTTTAAGTCACTTTATATTCATCTCATCACTCACTCACTCGCAGTGCAGAATACTACTCTACACCTTCTCTGCAGGATTGACAGTGGTGGCTGTGGAACTCTGCTCACAGTTGGTAGCTTTTAAATAATTGTATATTTACTCGTGGGTGTAATATGAACTGATTATGATGTTTTCTGAACATTGCTAACACATAAAATATGTAACTGTGGGGCTCAAAGGGGCTCAGTGGTGTAATGGGCTAGCCATACTTTCTCTGGGTGGGTAGAAAATAGGTAGCTCGCTGCCCACATCACCAATTGCTGTGAAGAATAAACCTCATATCTCCAAAGTGGCAGATTTACAATAAACCCTGGGTTACTCTGTGCAATGCTTGATTGCATCAATTGTATCAGAGCTGGGGACCCGGCACTTTCCTCCGAGCGCGATAGCTGGCCAGCAATGATGCAATGGCTTCATATATCAGAGAAAGCATGTGCTTGTCTTCACCCTCCTAGTGTCAAACCATGAATCTACAAAACGTTTACAGTAGAAGGAAAATGTTCAGTGAAGGTCAATGTAAATATTTTATTCGGTTCTTTTAAGTATTTCTGTTGGTTCATCATGAAATCTTCACAGCAATGATACAGTGAGTGAGATCTTAATGTGCAACAGTGTTTGCTAATGGCCTGCCTGTACTGCCTCAAATGTTTGGAGACATTCTTTAGAACTATTTGCCAGGAAATGTTGGGAACATCGTATTTGATGGGTAGAGAGAGAGAGAGAGAGAAAAAGAAAAGCACAAACATCATATCTCCAAAGCGGTAAATTTACAGAAGCAACAAAATCTTTTTTTTTTTTTTTTTTTATTTTAATGGAAAAAATTTTTTTCTGTGTGCCGACCAAATTGGATATACAAGGCTTTTGTGGTCTAGGTTGTACATTTTAGCAATAACACTTCACTTCATCGAGTGTTCTGCCCAGAAACTGTTAGAATGCACACTCAAAATAGACCCAAAGCATGTTTTTACACCTGCAGTGCAGCGTGATCCGTACAGTTAGTGTGAAAGGCTACATTATTAGATGTAGGAGTGTGCTGCTCATGGTGAGTCTGGTGTGAAATGAGCCTTCGGTTTGGGTGAATGTGATGTTTTAAACATTCTCATTAGTGTTTAGTTGTACTACTCCTTCCTGTATTGCTCACCAAATCGGTGGGTGTCTTTCAGGACAACATGTCCATGTGGGCCTGCATGGGCAGCCCAGCTGGGAACCTGAAATTTCTGTCCACGGGTTCCATGTTGGCCCCACATATAGATGCTCAGCAGGGTCCCTGATGGGACCAGGAGGGGTAAAACTTGATCCCAGCTGGGTTGTACACAGCACATGGGGCTTAGTTGTGTGAGTAGGTGGGCTGTAACCTTTGGGAAGCTTAGTTGGGTTCCAGAAACACATGTACAAACCCAGACAGAGTTTGTGCCCACCTGGAACCCACTTAGTTTTGTTCCATCCATGAGTTGAGTTTGGTTGTATGTAAAAGATTGCAATAAATACCAGTATTGCAAAAATTGCTGTACTTTAGTATATGATATATTGGTTGAGTCCTTTAATAAGTTGTTGCTGTTAAAGACGGTGGTCCTGAACTGAACTCTGCTATAGTGAGCTTCACTTGACTTCATCTGCATAACTGTTCTCACTTCTCTGTCCTGTCTAGCTGCCTGTGCCCATTGCTGTGATGGTTCTGATGTATCGGGAGCGGATACTGACATGCTGCTTTGAACGCAGTCCGCGTCTTCTGGACGGGGACACACACATGTGCCCAGTGAAGACGCAGAGAGGTTTTGAACAGATGGACGTGAGCTCACAGGGCCACCCTGAACCTACAGGCAAGAGATAACCAGACTCAGTGTGGTTATTAGAGGCTGACTGTTTATTAGTGTACTATCATACTATTAGTCCCCGAATGACGGAGCAGAAGCAGTAGTTCATAGTTTGTGGGCCCTGTCAATACATACACAGCTGTTTTTAAAAATGGAGGTTTTCCCTGATGGTTTGGCATCCTGCTTTGATGTTTTCACTGAAAACTGAGCTTTTCTGAAATGCTCTCCAGG
This sequence comes from Acestrorhynchus altus, assembly GCA_034509495.1. Lineage (NCBI taxonomy): Eukaryota > Metazoa > Chordata > Actinopteri > Characiformes > Acestrorhynchidae > Acestrorhynchus > Acestrorhynchus altus. Next base: position 10,625,187 of record CM067521.1, read on the forward strand.
ATGGAGATTTTTGAAAGCTCTGTTTTCAGTGTTGTCTTGTTGACGGAGCGGAATTTCAAATGCCTCCTTGCTCCCTATAGAGTGAAACTACGTCGTCTATATGTCGCTAGCACTAGAGTTCATATTTCCTCATGTGAATCACTGTGAACACTGTTGTGTTACAGGTACCTAATGCTCTGTTGAGATTTGAAGTTTGGAATTTCCTGTCTTGCATAGTACACTACATAGGGACTAGTGTGTAATTTGGGATTAACCTTTCCTTATTTCTTCTTCATGGGATCTTAATGTCTCTCTTTTATGAAGTGCTATTTTCCCAAACAGGGCCATCATGTTCATGCAAGTGTTTTTTTTCTCTGTGGATGTAAATATTTTTCAATATTGGAGAAGGGAAAATCTGATTTAAAAAAAATACTATGTTTTTCATAGTGACTGAAGGAAACAAATGTAATGTTTGCAATGCATGCATGACAAGCTTTGCATTTACAATAAATGCTGACATTTATCATTCATAGGAGGAAATAAAATCAGCTAAAATAAGAATTGGACCATCATGTTAAAAATGTGAAATTAGAATTTGCTAAGAAATCTGCAGTCTGTGGAAATGTTAGATGGTATTAGTGTAGGAGCATCTGACAAACCCTGTACACTGAGATTAAAGCCCAAACATTCTACTCCCCTTGATATTCGATATCCACACTCCAACCCTCCAGGTGTGTAAAACCACCTCTGGGTCAGATGGACATGATCATCAAGATCAACACGAAGCATGAAGTGCAAAGCAAATATTTCTAAAGAAGGCAAGGTGTCTCCAAACATTTGAGCACAGTACAGGCATGCCATGGGCAAACATTGTTACAAATTGCTTTAAGATTTCACTTTTCATTGCTGTCACACAGAAAACCGTATCTCCATTTTTTTTCCTTTTTGGCCTTTTTGTCATAATACAAACCTTACAAACCATTTTGTCCAAATTTTATGATGAATGGACCAATAGTAATGGTGCAAAATAACTTGGGTGTAAAAAGACTCAATGTAAAGATTTTTTTCATTTTTTTTTTTAATTGTAACCTTGCCATTTCACAGATACAGGTTTTCTGTATGACAATGACTGTATTCAAGTTCTTGAAAACAATGAAAGACACTTGAAAGACAAGTAATTGTTTGAGCAGGTACCAGTGCAAACAAAGCCAACTGTTGCATTTAAAGGTGACTGAGAACATTTTGTATTTCCTTTGCAGATCATGCTAGCATGATAAATTGTCACCTCAGCAAACTAAAGGAACTACCCATGTCCTTCTTTGGGATCCATATGTTTGGAGGGATGGTGCTTTTCTTTTCAGATGGCATCGTGGTAAGTGAGCAAGAACAACCATATATAAGCTATAAATGCTTCACAAACTGAATTGTAGATAAATGTGAGAAACTTGAGAAGCATTTAGTCTTGAGTTCTTCTCCCTTTCACCTCAGGGGTCATACACTGGCTTTGTTTACACCTATGCTGTGGCTCCACCCATGAATCTGCCTCATAAGATGGCTGGTTACCTGACTAGTGTCTTCTGGGCATCCATCACTGTGGGTCGTCTGGCCTCCATACCCCTGTCTTATCGAATCAGACCTGCTCGACTGCTTGCGTTCAACCAGGTAAGGGTGGTGAGCAGTTAATCACCCATAGTGATTGAAGAGGGGAAGTATAGATTAATTTTTTTGCCCTCAATGTCAGTCCAACTCAATGCTCCTCATAACTGTGCATTAAGGAAAAGGGAAAATGGACAGTGCACAATCGTAAGTAGTGTCTCTCAGTATGGCGTTTGGTATAATGCAATATGCCAGATGTTGCAGAGGTTCCTAATGGTGTTCTTCAATAATCCATCCCATGCAGCTTGAATACTCTCACTCAGTTCTTGCAGATTGTGTGGTGGTGTGTGGTGGAGGTGGAGTGTTGATAGCATGTTCAATAACCATCCCACACATTTTCAGTTAGTGATAGGTCTGGTGATGTGACTGGCCATTGCAGAATATCTATTGTCTTCAAGACAAGCTGTTGAGATGGCAGTAGAATGTGGACAAGCATTGTCCTGTTGGAATAATGCACTGGAGTGTGCGTTCAGAAAAGGTTGGGCCACTGCTTGCAGGACCTCACGTTTGGCTGTAAAAGTTCATCTGGAAAGTATTCACAGAATTTCACGTTATTTTTGCATATTTATATACAGCTTTATTCCAAAATTGATTCAATACATTTTTTGCCTCAAAACTCTACACGTAATGGGAAATTTCTCCCATTCTTCTTTGCAGAACCTCTCAAGCTCCATCAGTTGGATGTGGAGCATCGATGCACAGCCATTTTTAGATATCTCCCAGAGATGTTCAGTTGGGTTCAGGTCTGTGCTCAGGCCGGGCCACTCAAGGACATTCACAGAGTTGTCCCGAAGCCACTCCTTTGTTGTCTTGGCTGTGTTCCTAGGGTTGTCGTCCTGTTGGAAGATAAACCTTTGTTCCAGTCTGACATCCAGAGCTCTCTAGAGCAGGTTATCAAAGATGTCTCTGTACATTGCTACAGAGATCTTTCCCTCAACACTGACTAGTCTTCCAGTTCCTGATGCAGAAAAAAAACATCAGCATGATGCTGCCACCACCTTGCTTCACTGTAGGAATGGTATTGGCTAAGTGATGAGCAGTGCTTGATCTCCTCCAGATGTGATGCTTGGCATTCAGTCCAGAACCTGAATCTGTTTGTTTCTCATGGATTGAGAGTCCTTTAGGTGACATTTGGCAAACTCCAGATGGGCTGTCATGTGCCTTTTATAGAGGAGTGGCTTCCATCTTGCCACTCTACCATACAGGCCTGATTGGTGGAGTGCTGCAGAAATGGTTGTCCTTCTGGAAGGTCCACAGAGCAACTGTTAAACTCTGTCAAGAGTGGCCACTGGGTTCTTGGTCACCTCCTTGGGCAAGGCCCTCCTACCACACTCACTCAGTTTGGCCGGGCAACCAGCTCTATAAAGAGCCCTGGTGTTTCCAAACTTCTACCATTTATGGATTATGGTGGCCTCTGTGCTCTTTGGGATCTTCAGTGCAGATATTTTTCTGTACCCAATTTACTTAATTTACCAGAGGTGTCTAATCAAGCTGCAAAAACATCTGAAGGATGATCAGTGGAAACAAGATGCACCTGATCTCAATTTGAGGCTGTGAATACTTATGTACATGTTATATTTTTATGTTTTTATTTTTAATAAATTTACAAACTTTCCTCACTTTGTCATAATGAGGTATGTGTGTAGAATGTTGAGACAAAAAATGAATTGAATCCATTTTAGAATAACATAAAAAGCAAAGTGCTGTGAATACTTTCTGGATGCACTGTACCTGTAAAGAAGGCATCGTTCGAAATTGCACCCCACACCATGACACCAGGCCTTCTGGACATGTGATGTGTGACAACAAACTGTTGATCTTGGTACTGGCCCCTATGCCTAAACACAGACTCGTTGGTTGTCTCTACCAAGACAAATGTGGGACACATCATTGAAGATGACCTACTGTCACTCGGAAAGAATCCATGACAGTCTGGCACGACACCATAGGTGGGAATTCTGTGACTTGTACAGGCTGACAAGTAATGAAACACGTCTGACTTTGATACAAAAACACAAGTCTGTGTGCTGTCCTGGATTCTCTCTCAAATTGTTTTATGGTTCTTTGAAGGAAATGCATTTTTATTACCCATATTTTTTATTATAGGTAGTAGATGCCGTAGCAGTAGAATTGGCAAGCTTATCAACAAATAACCCAAATAAAATATCCAGCACATTCTTGTTGGATTCAAAAGTATCATCTCCGTGCTCTGTTATGGACTCACCGTCTTTATACTATGAGCTTTAATATAAACTATCATCACTTCTCATAAATATTGCAGCTGTCTTTTACTGGCTCTGCAGCTTTTGTTTCATAAATAAATGGGTATGGCTGGCTCATGTGGGTCAGTCTGCAAAGTCATTTGAGCCATAAAACAGAACAACCCATAAACGAACAAAAGACAAGATCAAAAATACACATCCTTGATCCTGCTGTGCCACAACCACTTGACAAATGGGAGATGTCGGAATGTGATATTGACAATACCAAGGCCCTTGATAATTATCATTTGTGCTACTAACAGCACGCATTTAGCCTGAATTAGTTCTGCTTGCACACCCTGTAAGCAAGCATATATCGGTCAACTGGCTTGATGAGGTCAGCAACCCACTGCTGGTCCATTCTTGGACCACCCGGATTATTCTCCTGTTTAACAAGGTCTAAAGGTTTTAATCTCCTCAAACACATTTTAAAGGCACAGACTTTCAAGAATGGTGTGTTAGTATGTGTTCCGCTGGTAGGAGTAGATGACACACAGCAATGCCACACACCACTTCCATGCTGGTAGGAGTAGATGATATGACACAGCAATGCCACACACCACTTCCATGTCAGTTGAGAAACAAGGAGTTGGTCATAATGTTGTGGTTGATTGTAAACCAGTAAAACCAATGAACTTCAGACCATCATCGAGCTGTGATGTGATCTCGCGATTAACACGCCGAACCCTTTGTGTGCATGGTTCTATATAGAACAAATTTATTTACTAAAGAACCCTTGAAGAACCAACATTTTAAGTGCGTATATAACTGGATTATATTTGACATTAGGTTATAGCCTTGGTAATGATTTATCACACATCATTTGAAACTTCTTCTGATGTTCTGCCTCTGAAATGCCTTCTGATGTTTAATTACATGGGCAGGGGAAAATGATATTAAACAAGCCTGGGCCCAGTGAGGGTTAATCAAGTTAGCACCCCACCAGTTTCAAAACCTGTCACTCAGTCATTTATTGATTTATAATGCAAACCAGAGCAAGACATTGGTACTCCCATACATGACCATAATTAAACCTTCCTACATGCTTGGTGAACAGTTCCTGCATATGAAGCTGGCATCCCAGCTGCTCCATAAATACTTGATTGGCAATAAATCTGGTGAGTGGGCAGTGCCAAGGAAGTGTTCCAAATTTGTTGAGAAATTCCTGGGAAACCCTTGCTTGGGTGGTTGAGCATTATCCTGCTGAAAAATGCCAGTTGGAAGTGACCACCAGGTGTCCTGGACACATCACTAACCTGTTAGTATCCCATGTGACTGATTGACTGTCGTATACGATGGCTCCCCAGATCATCGTGATGTGCGAGGCCGCCATACTGTAAACTGACCATAGTTGGACTCCAAACAGAACCTGGATTTGATACTGTTCCAGTTTGTAGCAGTCTGGTTTCTTCACAACACCACTGCAAATGACGGTGGTGTTAGTGGTGGGACGCATAATAGGCTGTGATACCATTTTATTCTATTTTTGTAATGACAATCCTGTTTCTCTGAGTGCAATGATTCACCCCCCTCTTAAAGTCTGTCCACTGGGTAAAATGTCTTTGAGCATATCTCTCACCAAGGGGCTCAGCGGTGGCTCCAAGTATCATCCCGAGTCATGCTGTTTGTCATTGGCAGGAGATTGGTTCTTCTTTAGCTCCAACATCTATTTTGATTACGTTAGCCACATAGGTCCAACACAAACTTGACACACCAAATATAATGACTCTTGCAACACATTTGGGGTAATGGGGAAATTTTCTAAATTAGATTTTTGGTCAAAATTCTCATTTGTCTATTCCATGATTTTCCTCCCTTTTCCAGGTTGGTGTGATAGTCATCTTGTTCCTTCTGCTCCTGTTCTACAAAAGCAGTGTGTTCCTGTTCATTGGCACCTGCTTCCTGGGTCTCTTTATCAGCAGTGTCTACCCCTGCATGCTGGCTTTCACCGAAGACATCTTGGACTACAAAGGTATTAATAGCAGCAGTTGTCCCAACAAGCCCTTTATCATTAATGCCTCTGGTTGTTGTTGCCAGACAATGAGTGATTACAGTGGCGTGTGCTGGAGGTTTAGTACTGAGGTCAAGGATACAGTTAAAGGAAATGCCCTCGTTTGGAACGTCAATCCCTGAAACAAATCATTCCTGCCAGTTGCTATGACACCACCTCTGCTTTATATTTGGCATCCCATTGAGACTGCCCTGGACAGACGGGTCTTAAGCATGCTGTGAGAGTGACAGGTCTTTAATTCTTGATTCATCTAGCTGGTCATCTTATGGGAACGGCACTTCCAAGCCTGGTCGCTCAATCAATATTCAAGCAGATGATAATTGATCTCATCAGGCGTGTGAAGAATTAGGAGGATTCTGCACTGCTAAATTTTGAATGATATTACTGGACCCTCTAAATGCACACCATATTAGTCTGGGTGGCTGAATAATCTCTGATCCAGTGGAGAGAAATTAAAGCAGCATTAGTTCATTCTCCACGGCTGCACCGCACTCCCTCTTTGTCCAATTAATCTAAGTCCTCTTCTATTAAATATGACGTCACCCTGAATCACCCCATAGAACTTTGCTCGTACAGAATAACGGGAATGTATTCTGCACTCTTAAGTCCAGGCAGACTGAAGATAAAGGTGTTTAAATGATTCTTTAAGTGAGGCCATAGAACAGCGTTTCTCAATGATCTGCCCTGCACTTGGTAAAGAATATCCCTGCTGTAACACACGTAGCCCAGCAAGGCCACGTCAGTTAGCTTATTAGCTTATTAGCCTAGCCTATAGAATAGAGATGCGTGAGCACTGATGTAAAATTTCATTACCAAAATTAAAGTTTCTACAAATCAAATGTATTTGATAACAACTGATGTCACAATGCAGCTTTACAAAAATAAAAAATAATAAGGTTCTTGAAACATAAAGGATAAAGACATAACCTCCCAGTGAGCAAGCTAAAGGGCAATGGTGGCAAGGAAAATCTCCCTCAGAGCTGGAGGAAGAAACATTGGGACCAGATTTACAAGGGGGGACCCATCCTCCTTGGGTCATACATTGATGAGGAGAAACTAGACCACATCTGCTGTAATGTTCAGGTGTACTGGCATAATGATAGTTTTGGTTTTTTTTTTGTTTTTTATACCAATTTCCCCCATTTTGAAGGTTCCCATTACCCAACCCCATTAGGACCCTCCCCCATTACATACAATGCTCCCAACACTAGGAGGTTGAAGATAAGCACATGCTCCTCCGACAAATGTGAAGCCAGACATTGCTTTTTTTTCAGAACTGTTGCTTAATTGCATCATTGCTGAGCCATTGCCAGTGCACTTAGAGAAAAGCAGTGGGTTCCCAGCTCTGACACAATGCTGTCTGTGCTGACCAGCATTGCACTGGGTATGATGTGGGAAAAGGGGCATGGCCAGTTTGACATGGCGAGACCTGATGGCAAGCAGCATGACCTGGGATTTGAACCTGTGATCCTCAGATTATCGTTTTTTATAGTGCATAAGACCATTGAGCCCCTGACCTCACTAATGCTGTTGTGATTGGGTCAAAACCTTGATACAGATATAAAAGATACATGTAAGGTGTGAATAGCTCTTAATTACATGTATCCTCTTCACTTTAAAGTTTTTACGTTCTTATTTCTATGAGCAGGATATACGGAAGGGCTGTTTGCATTATGTGAAGGATTATGAAGTCCCCAACATTCACAGAAAAGAAAAAAGGTTGCTGTCACCTGGATTTATTTTTTGGCATGACGGCATAAATCAAACAGCCACTCCCATAACTGCCTGTGTGAGAAAGTATTACAGATGTTCTGTGTTGACAGGGCATTAGTCCTCCTCCCCATGTAGAACTAGAAGATTACGTTTGGGTTATAACTAAAACAATGAAGCAGAAAAATCTTGACAGATGTATTTTTGGTAAGTCAGGTCCTTCCGTCTCACAAGTACAGGATGGGGAGTGCCCAATAATTTCACCAGGAATCAGATTATTGGGGGGACATTTTGGTTATCACTGGATATTGGAGGTGACACATCACCTCCATCAGTGCTTACCATGTTTTATGTGCAAAAAAATTATGTTAAAAATAGAAGAACACACATGATGTCCTTTGCAACGGATGCGGCATCTGAAAGGGTTCATTTTCAATAGAAGTCATTTGCGGGATTGGTGGATTTCACGTACAATTTGGACACAATGTGAAGAACTGCCTGATTCACATTACGTGACACAACAGAACAAAACCTTGTGTTTGCATTTTTTCTCACAGTGACCAGATGAAAAATAAGATAAGCATGTTGTGTTCCAAACTTTGAACGTTTGTCCTTTGTTCATGTATAATGGCTCAGTGGCTGTCATTCATTTCTGGACTGTGTGTGGGTGGGCGGTGTTTTATTTAAAATTTTGGGCTGTCTTTAAGAGTACTAGCACTTTGAGTGGGTTATTGATCACAGGGTTATGTGTCTTCATATGCAGACTTTCAGACCCATCTGTTTCAAGAGTATTTAACTCCTTAAAGATTTATACTGAATCTTGTTAGTCCCCAATCTGACATTTGTTAACACCATCTAAGCTTGAGGAATCTCTGGATTCTAGCCTCGTCTGCTAGCTAAGGATATCTAAGTGAACAGCAAAGCACTTTTGTAAGTCGCTCTGGATAAGGGTGTCTGCTAAATGCCATGAATGTAAATGTAAGTGTTTAATACTCTGCTCCACTAAGCTTCCACTGTTGGGCCACCCTTGAGCAAACTTAGCTTGCTCTTGGGGTACCGTAGTATGGCTATCCCTGTGCTCTGACCCTGCTTTACAGGTGAAGGAAACACTCGTCTTTCTTCACTGTCAGTAAATTGAAGAAGTAAATTGGGAAATACTTTATTTCTATTGGCCAGTTATGTATAAAGTGAAAAACGGTGTACAATTATAACAGTAAAGGTGCTTAACAGCACTTTGACCCCCTTTGATTCCATATACACTTTAGAAATAGGACAGAACTGAGGTATTTACTGTGTGACTGTGCCTCGTCACCAGTGACCAGCAGTCAGTGTGTCCAAGATAACAGTTCTGTGTTTTTGAATATCTTGGAATTCCTGATTGTTGTAGACTAACTGACTATATATGTAAATGATTACAATATTAGAGTGAAAGGATCATTTTATTGGGGAAACTGTCCAATTGAAAGAAGGCTCTAGTACCCTGTTGGGCCGCATCTAGCTGGAATGAAAGATGAGATATGGTTGGGCATGATGGCCTTCAGGTTCTGAATGTCACCTTGCTGCACATTTGGCCACAGATCCTGCACACTCTTAGGTTACCAAACTCGGCATCCCAGTTGGTCTCATAGATGTTCAGTTGGCTGTAAATCTAGCAACCAGACAGACCAGGAAAGTGCTATTGTGTCTAGTTGAGCATTATCCTGCTTAAACATGCCATTTGGAAGCCCTGCCACGAGAGGCAACACATGGCCACAGGATGTCCTGCACATATTGCTGAGCTGTTGGTGATCCTCATCAGTACTTGGGGTGAACGATGTTGTATAGGATCACTCCCCAGATTATCAGACCAGCAGCTGGGACAGTGTGTGTCGCTACACAGCAAAGCAGGATTGAAGCTTTTACCAGAAGGCCCTGATACCTGACCTTTGTCAGATCCCAGGTTTCTTGTTGACTGCTCTACTGAAAACAAATGCAATGGTGGTCAGAATGGCTTAGATGATAGAGGCAGGATGGTCATTTTGACAAACGCCCCTCAGTCTAATGATGTGCCCCCTATTAAAGTCTGTCAACTGTGCAAAATGTCTTTGACCACTACAGCACACTCAATCTCTAACCAAGAAGAAACACTATCCAAAAGTAGCCTCTGAGAGCTGTTTTATGGGGCAGTGGTGGAAGCACTTTTGAGCCCTCTTGTTGTTGAGCAGCACATATGAAACTTACCTTGTTTCCTCTCTAAGGTTGTGCCACTGCAGTGCTTGTGACCTTTGCTGGTATGGGGGAAATGTTGCTGCAGCTGCTCGTGGGAACGGTAAGGAAAGTTATTGTGTGCATTTTGATTTTGAGATGCACACTGTTAAATGAGCACAAACAAATTACCGTATTTTCCGGACTATAAGCTGCACCGGAATATTAGCCGCACCCGCAAAATAAAAAAAAAACAACAACTGGAAAATAACATGTATAAGAAGGAAAAGGTGCACCTCATAATAAACTGCGTGGTTTAAAGAATGGAAAAATAGTAGCAGCTTATAGTCCAGAAAATACGGTACTCTAAACACTTTTCTGTCCTCCAGGTCATCAGTTCGTATGGCAGTTATAGCTTCTTGGTGTGTGGCATGACCTTTGGCTGCATGGGCTTCATGATCTTTCTCCTGCTGCTGTTAGTTCACCACATACACAAAAAGTACATGACAGGTATTTGTCTTTATGAACAACATTATTCTCGCACTGTAACACAACTCTAGAAATCTGATTCTGAAAAGAGGATTGTGTGTTGTTTCTGAACAGCAGTCAACAACAACGCCTCTACATCTGAGAAGACCAGGGCTGACGGGGAGGAGCACTGATGCTGTGACCGTCAGTGTTGAAGTTGGACCAGAGGAAGCAAAGTCATTCTAACCTCACACCCTGCGGCTGTGCAGAATGAGGAGGAACGTAGATGGGCCTGTAACTGGAATCACTTGTTGGAGGCGTGTGAAAGGAGACTATGCTCAAGGCCCTGGATGTCAAAATGATCAAATGTTGGGAAATCATATAAACAAACAGATCAAAACTAATTTCACACCGATTGTGCTTGAGTCTGCCTCGGGCTTTCACGTCTTCATTCTGTCACTGATGTGACATCAGGGAGGTCAACGCAAAGCCAGCGTGTAATTGAGCCTCATGATCAGCCTTGCTTGTTTGGTCTGTGCATTTATTCATCCACTGATTTAAAATCACAGTACTACTATACTCTTCCTGTTTTGGCACGGTCAACACACTGGACTGACCCTTGCAAGGTCTGTTTTGAGCAAACTGGACAGTATATCTACAGCAGGGGTCACCAACCCTGCTCCTGGAGAGCTACCTTCCTGCAGACTTTACATTTATCCTCTAATCCACCCCGTCTGATCCAAGTCGCCTTCAGAAGTTCTGAATTGGTTGAATGGGGTGTGTTAGAGAGATCAAGGAGCAAGGTTGGTGACCCCTGGTCTACAGTGTCACATATGGTTATAGGAATAGTTCAGCAAATCATGAACAAGATTGATCGCTTACCCCAGATGCAGTCAGTCACTTAGAACGTCTGGTATCTGAAGTGTGGTTTGGTTTATAATGGGAGATGCTAGACTAATGTTGCAAACAAACACTGAACTTGGACTATAACTGTTTTTTTTTTGTTTTTTTTTGTTTTTTGTAAATACTTGCTCATTACAAAATCATCATTTGTTTCACTACATAAAAGACCTAGTTTATACATTTAATCAAAAAAGATGGCTGCCCCACTAGTCCGCCCTGAACAGTCTCAATTAGAGGGGTCTCAATAATAGGAAGAAGAGGAGAACTTTGCTTAAAAACAGTGTTATGGACATAAAACATAATACTGGAGTATTTTTAAGCACTATGTAGCTCGTATCCTCAGCCATCCAGCGAAGCCAATCAGTCTGTGGCTGAAGGAGCAAACGTTAAATAAAAACATCCATCCAAACATCTGTACATCTGCTCTTATCTTTGTGTGGCGTGGAAACCAACACCAGAACATTCTTTCCCATTTCTGTGGGTCAGGATGTTCTGGCGTGGGTTTGTTCTCCACAAAATGACACTCAGTTTTAAAGCTCTGTTAGGCTGTCAGGCCAATTAAAAGGTTCTTCACACTGCTCTCAATTTAAAAAGCTTATTATGGAGCCAAAGATGGTTCTTCTGTGCCATCGTTCATAGAGCGCTTGGTAATGTCTTTCTTTTTAAACGTGTAAAGTAAGATGCAACATTTTTGTGAACCTCGTCAATTAGTCTGCGACACACAACGATCTGGATGGTTTTTAGGTTGATTTTCTTGGTCCGTATTTACAGAGATGGAATTACTGACAGCAGTGTTGGCCTACCATCTCATGTTCTAAACGAAGGAGAAAATGACACGGAAGTAACAGACACTGAACATGTGTTGGTAGATTGAATGCATCTGGCATAAACGATAAATCATTGTTTTTGTAGAACTACTCCTTTTAAGGATCATTAAAAAGCATTCAAATTGAGATGTCTGCACTTTGTTCTTTCAAACCTGTCAAGGGATGAATCTTGCTCATAAACTGGAGCAATGAACAGTTTTCTGAATACCATTTTGCACCAGATATTTATTTTTGTACTTAACTGTATTTGGAAAAAATGGATGTATAAAAAAAGACGGTGAACCAATGCCTGTAAAAAGTTTCTTTATGACTCATTAAAATGCATCAGTATGAAAATATACCAGTGCAGTGATTAAAAAATTGTATGAACTGTATACTGCTCTGTTCTCGCTTGATCATTTATAGCATGCATTGTTCTGGTTTGTGACAATACAAATACAAATAATCGTTTACGAAGACCTTTAAACTCTTCCAACACTGCAAATATACAGGGGTTGGACAATGAAACTGAAACACCTGTCATTTTAGTGTGGGAGGTTTCATGGCTAAATTGGAGCAGCCTGGTGTCCAATCTTCATTAACTGCACATTGTACCAGTAAGAGCAGAGTGTGAAGGTTCAATTAGCAGGTAAGAGCACGGTTTTGCTCAAAATATTGCAATGAACACAACATTAAGTGTGACATACCACAGTTCAAAAGAGGACAAATTGTTGGGTCACGTCTTACTGGAGCATCTGTGACCAAGACAGCAAGTCTTTGTGATGTATCAAGAGCCACGGTGTCCAGGGTAATGTCAGCATGTTTGGTTTACTGCCACGATAACAGGAAAGGTTCTAGTTCCATTTTTTTAAAGGAGAAACTCTTTACATTTGTTTTTGAAGAATCTCTACAAAATGTAAAGTTATTTACCAATTAAATGCATTTCCAAGAACTGTGTGCTCAAGCCAAGAACAGTTTGGGAACATTTGTATTGGGGATTTTCTCTTACTGTGGTGTAAAAAATTTGATTTTGTGTCTGCATTTTTCATGAACTGGTCCCAAAGAACAGGACATGTCTGATTTCTGTTGTTTCAGCTGTTGTTTTTCTGGCCTAGTGATCTGGCAAACGAGTTCAAAATACAAACATAAAAATCAAATGGGGGGTTGGGGCTATCAGTATTTTGTAAGCCCTTTTCTGGTCATGATGATCACTTTAAGATCTGAACTACTGTCGTCCACAGACCTCCTACATTGTTTATATAGTGCACATTTCCCAGCACAGTTCCAAAGGCTCTCCTGACTTCTCAACCCACCCCATCACTCACTGAGCAGTGTGGCATCTTGTCTTGTTGGCAGATCCGATTTTTTGAGTAGTTCTCCACCAAAAAGGAATCGATCTTTCAGACATATCCAGAACACTTGCTGGACAGTGCATGACATCTGACTCTCAGTGTACTTGAAGAGCATCTCCAATGTTTGTGTTTTTCACAGCTCTCCTCATCCAGTGTCGGCACACAAAATGGAGCGCTCCCCTTCCCCCAGGGCACTCTGCTGCTGCACAGCACATTTGAGTGGAGTGCAGCAGGTCAGAAAATGGACATCCTACTAGCTTCCTGAAAAAGCTTCCTCACATTGTGCTGCTTGGCTTCAGGTCTGCTGACCCCGCACCCCTCTTGTCCATGTCCTTCACCCATGGCATTGAAGCGGAGTTGCAGAGGACTTTGCAGTGTCAGCATATTCATCTTGGCTCTGCGTCTCAGATGATACGGCTGCCTGTTCAGTTTGGTCTGGTTTTAACAGGTGTGAAACCTGCTAACGTTAACACAATCAACTTTTTTAATGGTCATGTTGGAGACAAAATAGAGAGAACACAAAAATACTGAAGAGAGAGATTTTTTCTTTAATATTTTTCTTCCTTTTCAACATTCACATGAAGTACAACAGTTATGCCAATCGACGGTTTGTAAACATTTGAGCTGCTAGTCACAAATTTGAGACCAAACACATAAGCTAGAAAAAAAGTGTGTCAAAATAATGTACCTTTATCATTTTTTAAATACAGGCCGACCTTTTCTAACATGATATGTTTAGGCCGAGTCCAAGAGGCAGTTATTTACCAGATTTAAACTGTATTTGAAGCAGGTGAAAATGTCCATCTGGGCAGTACTGTTTTTAAAACCAATTTGACTTTATTTTTTTATTTATTTTAACCAAACTGCAGTAAAATATACGGCATTCTTGTAAAACTATTCTGTTAAGAATAAAATGTCATTCTAAAAAATAGAGACTTTGTGACTTTAAGGATACAAGAACCACAAAATAGAGGTACATCTCTGAAAAACCACCTCCTCTATATAAAAAACACTTGGTAAATTCAGCTGTGCAGTAAAAGTACTAGGTGCATAGTCTCCTAATTCAGTGGTTTTCAAATTGGTCTTCAGGGAGCCCCAGGTATTCCACACATTTTTGAGCTATCCCTATGAGGACATTCCTGTTAATAGCTTTATTCAGATTTTTGCTGTAATTCAATGTTTTTGACTTTGTCAAGAAAAACACTGCAGTGACATCAGAGCATATTCGGTTACTCTGTATTGAGGCTGTGATTTGATCCAGGTTTTTACCTTAATGTGACAGATATTTTACATTTTTTCAAATCAGATTTGACTAACTTTCATCTATTTTTGTTGAAGTGCGGGTCTTTAATCTTTCACAAAAGCCTTGTTGAGCGTCTTGGATATGATGCAGAAAGATCTAATTGGTGTGTTAACGAAGATCAACATCCCTTTAAAGCAGAATTATGGAGAATTGGCATTTCTTGCTCTATAGGGCTCCCCCTGTAGTCAGGATGTAGATCATTTTGCCCTCTGAGTCTGAATATAAGGAGCTTTATAAATGGGTCTAGAAATAGGAGTCAAATTTGTACTCTATACTCTGCTTCTGCTTTCTATTTCCCTCCTTCACAAGAGTGCTGATCAGCAAGAGAGTTTGCAGCTCTTTCTGGCTGTGTATATAGTACTGTATAGTACGTATTATATGGCGTTATGTTCTGACAAAAGTCGTGTGTGAGCACACAATTCATGCCACACTGATGTGCTCTCTCAAATGTACCAGGCTCTCACTCAGACTGGTTTTATCTGAGCATGCTTTCAGATATAACTGGCTATAACTCAAGTACAATCAGTGTGTTCTTATGTTTCATATAAGAGCAAAGCCAGTCTGAGTGAGAACATGGTAAATTTAAGAGACCACACATATTTTGCATGCTAACAAATGAAAACTGTGAGTGAGGCATGAATTGTGCTCTCATTTTTTTTTTTTTTTTTTTGCAGTAAAATAATGCCATAGCATTGCACTTGGTCAAGCCCACAGCAGCAATGACACAGATGCTATTCTCCCGATTACAGGTCAGTGGACCATCAGTATGATTTTGAAGCTGTTATATTCAGATAAAATGCTAGTGTTGGTTTAAGGCAAAATATGGATTTGCATTACTTGGAGCAAAAATCTGGTTCATCTGTAGGTCCCAAAGCACTAATTTGAGAACCACCTTTCTAATTTGTTTTTTCCTAGTCGGGAAATGGAGGTATCCAGTCTTAAACTTCTGAATAGGCTGATAAATTCGATGATTAAAATGAAACAAAATGAAAACTGAAATAAGTGCTATTAGAGGAAACAGAACATCAAAAATATTAAGCTTTACAGACACAAAAATTACACACATTTGAGCAATTCTACAAAGGTCAGTTGAATCAGATCAAAAGAGAAAGGAAAGGTGTAAGGACAAAAGTTCAGAAAGACTGAATGTAATAGACCACTGAGCAACAAAAGTACAATTGAATTATTTACAGGAGAAGACGACAAAGCAACTAAATTTCAATAAGAGTAGAAAAAACGTTACGTAAACATGTTGAACGGGCTGGCCACTTTTTTTTTTTTCATTTTCTGACAGAAGTTGGGTCACTTTTTTCAATCACAAAAAGTATGACATGGCTGTCTGAGCAGTTAACAGCAATACAGAGGCAAAAACCCTGATAATTTCCCACTGTGCCCCACACACACACACCCACACACACGGGCACAAAACAATATTTAACATTCACAGGGCACTGAGCAACTTGACATCTGCATGAAGAACGGCACTTGGTGCCCTGTGCACAGACATCATTTGCTGAACGATGTGCTGCCTAAGGAATGCTTATTTAATGATCAGGCTTCTGGAACAGTGGAGCAGATCAGTGAGAGAGAATGCAGCTAATAATAGACTGTTTTTACACACGGCATCCACTCCAGACAGTTTCTATCTAAATCTAAAGACACAAATTTAATGAAAGCAAGGGAATTATCTACAAAAGACATCCCAGGATAAACGCAGCGCGAGAAGCGTCGATTTCTACCAAAATATGGACTTTAGATCTTGACAAACCTGAAACGGAATGTCCAGACACGCATGAAGTGCTTGTTACGTGACTATTTTTCACCGGCCAACTTCCACAGAACAGAGGAGTTAGCATATATTACAGTTAGCAAATGTTCACATAAGCCACGATATTCCTGCTCAGATACATCATATACAAAAAGTTGGTCACCCCAGATCAAATGATATGCATTGTTAAGAAATAAGTGAACAGACCACCATTTTATAAAAGCCACAGAATGCCTTTACTGGGCATTTTACATTGTTCTTTGATGTGTAAATTCGGTGTGACTTTCGTTGGAGAGAAAAATGCTCTGATACACTTTTACAAGCACTACCAAATGTATTTTTTCCCGAAATTTAATACAATTTTTTCTAAAATATATCAGTAATCGAGTGGTGTCCCCATCTGAAAATGAGTAAAATACATTTGTGACAAAGGAGAACACACTTGCAGCCATAAACATACATAAAACACCCTACGCAATGGTGTTCCATAATAATCCTCTTCAAATGTCTCAAAATACTGGACAGATATTCCAATTTTTATCAATTACTCCAATTCATTTGCATGTGTATTTTAGGTGCTACAAGA
The DNA here is from genome assembly GCA_034509495.1 of Acestrorhynchus altus. Classification (NCBI taxonomy): domain Eukaryota; kingdom Metazoa; phylum Chordata; class Actinopteri; order Characiformes; family Acestrorhynchidae; genus Acestrorhynchus; species Acestrorhynchus altus. The sequence goes on from CM067521.1 coordinate 10,642,174, forward strand.
ATAAACATTTTACAATACGTGATTAGGGGTGGGCAATATCATATCAACTGCTGTCCAGATACTCTTCCATAGTAAGAACAGCGATTTTATTCTAAATGTGCTGCACTTGATCTAATTTAACAGCCCTATTTACCCTCTCTAATGAATCAAGCAAGTGTTTAGGTAGACGATATCCACAATATCCAATTTTGTAGTTTGAAAGCAAAAAAAAAAAAAAAAATCAGCATGATTTTGATCAAATATCAAGACACCCCTACCTCAAATCAGTATTTTATGCCTTAACTCTGCAACGCCGTCCACCCTTTCCACATGAAGGGAATGAAAGGGGTCTATATCTCTCACCCTGTAATCTTACCTCAGCTTTTTTGGAGGCCTTATGGAAATTATATATATATATATATATGAATATCTGTGTTGTAATCAGGCTGTAATTCAGCTTTTTTGCCCCAAATATGAGCATTATTTTTTCCTCATAAATAAATGCATAATAGAGTACCTTTAATTAATAAACAAACAAGCATATACAAAGGTTATGGCTATTCTTTCTTTTGAAACATCATTTGAACTGAGGAGCCCAAACTTTTAGATACAACTGTATTTTATTTCATGTATTTTACTTCTTGACTCTCAAAAGCACAAGAGGCCAAGAAACACTTTCTCTTGCCTGTCTTTATTTGGCAGCGGAAAGCTGATTTATTTAAGGCACCACATTCGCATGGTTGTGAGTTTCAGACCTCAGAAGCGTAGGCTTAAAAAAATATTCATATTAGAAAGTCAAACAAGATACAAATTGGAACTTGCTTCCTTTATACCTGCACCCTTTCTAAAGTTCAATATTTTTTTTATTAGTTTTGTTAGATTTGCTGCCTATGCTTGATTTGTTTTGGGTTTTTTAATGCTTTTATCCATTTTCCTTTTTTATGACTTTTCCCCCACATTTCAGTGACTTTTCCGTTTATGTATTTTTCCATTAATTGTGTCCCACCATGCTTTTGTTATAAAACTGTCTTTTCTTCAGCACTTCGAGATGCGTTTAAAAAATACAAAAATGCTTTATAAGAATGAATGAAGTTATTACTTACAAAATGTGTCTTGGATTTAACCACATTAACACAACATTTCTGGGATGGTAGTTTGGAATATCTCTAGCCTGAAGAAAAAAAAACAATCTGCATGGCACTCTGTTCAGTGTTGATTTTAAACTGACTTACACTGTACAATATGTATCCAAAAACCCATCACAACTGATGACCAAACTGTCCAACACCACAGTGGACATGCATCTGAATGTCAAACAGCTCAAGCACATCACATGACTCAGAACCAATTTAGCCCCAATTCAGAACAGGCAAAGTGTCAAACTGTATTGCAAGCATGGCATAAGGGGATTTTCAGACCAAGTTTGAGTTTTAGTTGGAATCAACCCTTGCAATGAGCTAAATGGAGGCCTTTCCCAGACAGGATTTGTGGTGCAAATTGGGCACAATCTGGCTAAAGGCTGCGCTCAGACTTCCCGTGCAAAAGAGTGTGAAAAGATGTGGATTCCACAGGCTCCTCTCATTTAGAACTCCCCTATTCAACCAAACACATTTCAGGAGAAGGCCATCAAATGTGTTAGAGGGTAAACCGTAAATGAAGGCAGGTCCAGTGTAAGTACAGAAGTCCAGAAAGCCCATAAGGTAACTGTATTTCTCTGTTACCATGTGCTCACAACTCATTCTTCTTGTGATCTCAAGATAATAAACTCATTGACAAAAAAATGTACCCAGATTTGCAGCAGAACGTGGCATGCAGTTCTATCTCGGGATATTGAATGATTACAGGTGTGGTGTGATTAGACAATGGGCACAAAATGGCATAAAAGTCCCCCGTCCCCCCCACTACCATCTAAAAACTACTTTTGGGTAGTGTACCCTTAGCGAGAGATGATTGACGGGCCTTTATGACACACTTAAAGGCATTCTGCCCAGTTGACAGACTTTGAGAGAGGGTGCATGATTGGACTGAGAGAAGCAATATAGTCATTTCTACAAAAAGTAGAAATTGTATGCCATGACAATTCTGTGTCGTGCCATTGACAGTCAGCTACCTTCACCTGGACTACGATGGACTGTTATTATATTGTCTTGATTAACAAATCCAGGTTCTCTTTGGGGTCTGATGATGGTCAGGTTCAAGTATGAAGGACTTACATAAGTAATTAAGTAATTATACTCATTGGGCCCACTGCACACACAGGAATTAGACCTCCGCATTTTAGCCATCTACACATTAGTAAATTCACACACCAGGGGGCAGTGAGCACACGTGCCCAGAGCGGTGGGCAGTTCTATGCCTTGCTCAAGGGCACTTCACTCATGTCCTACCAGTTCAGGGGTTCAAACCGGCAACCTTAAGGTCACAAGTAAATTCTGTAACATCTGTGGGCAAATGGGCCACAGGATGCCATACAGAACCTATATGCCTCCATGCCCAACCATATCTCATCCTGCATTCAGACATGATGCAGCCCAACAGGGTACTAAAGGGTTTTCTACAATAAACATATCCTTTCAATACTTTACTCAATTTTACTCAATTCCAACAACTGCTTCTTGCATGTTATGTTTTGTCAATGAGTGCAAGTTGATTTGTTGGGATAGCAAGTGGTGTTTTCTCAAGATAACATCTGAAATCACAAAACAACAAGTTGTGATCTTGAGAACAGTTACCCCAACAAATCAATGTTTCGATCACAAGATAAATGGTACTGAAGAATGCAGTTAATTCTTGAACATTTGTAGCACATTTCCAGTTTTACCTGCATTGAGCCGTTAAAAATAGAGTCCCACTGTAATGTTGGCCAGCAGGTCATCTTCTGGTTGAACAGAGCTGCCCAGCGATGCAGTTTGAAAAGTTTGAAAAGTTCAGATTTCATTCTGAAATTAAGGGATCATTCTGCTCATGTTGAAGTAACATATGTTGGAGTCTCTACTGTCCAGGGAAGGTTTTATACTAGGCTTGGGAGCACTTGTGCCAGTTTGCTTGGAAACCTCAATATGGTGTACATATGGTGTATAATTAAATAATAATATATATTTATATAATTAATATATTATATAATTAAATAATAAAAATATTATTATTATTATTTACTATTAAAATATATTGTATAACCCAAAATATTTAGTTTATAATGAAAAATAGATAAACTCCCTTCTACTGCAGAAATAATGGCCATGTGCTTTTAAATACACAAAACCTTCCTATTTGGTTTTTACAGGACAGGAACATTATTTTTTTAAGGTCTTCCTTTAAGGGTTGAAGAAAGTGGGTGTGTCCAAACATTTGACTGGTATTGATTGCTAGAAGTGTGAGGCGGTTCTGAGCTTTCCACCTTTAAATCTCCACTGTGCAAAACTAGCCATAATGCTCATGTTTTAGACAAGGATTACTTGCAGAACAGCATCTGAGAGCAGCCTAAGTCTAGGACAGCGGGTGGCTAGCCTGTTCCTAAATGCCATATTTGTGCTTTTCCTGCTCAAGCACACCTGATTCAACCATTTTTAATTTGCCTTCTGAAATGACACTTTATGAAAGGACATCACTCTTTGGGAAGTACATCTGAGACCTTGGATGTCTCCCAAATTAAGTCAATAAGTCAATTGTTGGCTGATGCTGATATGCATTATTGTAATGTTGATGTTGATACTGATACATAAATCTTCTGTAAAGTAAACCCGTCAGAATTATTGTTAAAGAGAAACAAGTATTTGTAGAAGGTTACAAATTTTCATTACAGGAATTCTCTTTTCGATATCTAGCTACAAAATTTTCCCAAATGCCCAGAACATCTAGTCCCCTTTCTGAAGTATTTAAGATTACGTTCACACTGCAGGCAAATCAGATTTGGTTCTCAAATCAGATCTGTTGAGATGACTGTTCTATGTAAGCGATCAGATCAGATTTTGCAACATTATTATTATTTTTTTTTGTGTTGCAAGTGACGCAAAAGACTTCCGAAATCCGATTTGAGCAAACAGAGTGAAATGCAAATCTGACTCTCCTCCCATTTCAAACCATTTGAAAATGTAATCTGGATCTGATTAGCAGAAACCCATGCATTTCACATTTTCACCTGGAGACATTTGAGATATGCCAAAAAATCTAATTAGGAAGTGCAGTCTAAACATAGTAATTTATTTGCAACTATGTAACTAAATAGGGGCCAATTAAAGATGGCCCCCATCTTTAATTGGGCCTCAATGTGCACCAGGTTTTGAAAAAAACTCATCCAACTGAGGTAAATCTGAAACAAGCCTTAAAGCTTAGCTAATTGCGATGGGAAAGCTTTTAAAATACCTGAGACCAATCTTTGAGATGCTGATTGATTTCCATATTTGTTTTCAGATCTCTTTCCTTCTTGCAATCACCACTGCACTGTACACTGTACAACAATTAAGTACGTTCGGAAAGTTGAACAGCTCCCCAAGTGCTAAGTGTCCCCAAGTCTCCGCAAAACTAATGAATAACATTGATGTTTTGTCACGGCTGTTTGTAGCCTTTATCCAGTTTCAGAGTAAATGCTGTCAGTTTTAATCATGGCTTGCTGAGATCCTAATTGAGAGTTTCAGAGGTAGGACTTTGCATTGTGCAACAACTACATATCAATTTCCTGTACATGATCATATGCCAGAGGAGTATAATGAATGTCATTTGCTTGCTTACCAACTGGAAAAGAATTACTTTAGCAAAAGAAAACACTGCACTAATCATAGCTAAATAGATGCCGTGCATCTGCTGTAAGTGGCTGAAAATAAGTAAGTTGTTCATGTGAAAAGCACCAAACAAAGGTTATCTGGATTTAGCTATTTTACATTATGTAGTAAGGCTTTGTTTTCCTGTCCGTTTTACTTCTTAACAGTTCAGAAGAATTGCAAGTGATTTTTTTTTTTTACGTGTTATCATTTTTTAAAAATCCATTTTCTTTCCCCACTTTGAGCGCCCACATTCATTTAGCTTCTTAAACCCAAGAGTTTCATAATTCCTATAGAACAGTCTTGAAAGCACTTCTTAAGATATAAAAATAAGCATCTAAAGCTTTAGAGTCTTCATGGCCTCTCTATTTCCACATCTAATCTAGAGGCTATAATCTCTAGGCATTCTGGAGAGATTTCTAAGAGTCCTTGAGATGATGTTAGTGCAGCTATTTTGTGTCTATATGCGTCGTCGCCTGACTGACCCGAATTCTGTGGCAGAAATGTCAAGGTGCTTGTAAATATATGGCAATGGGTGCAATGCAAGGAAAGGTTTGTTCACATTCACCCGAAGTAAGAAGGCAAAGAAGGAAAGGTTTGGCTTTTCAAAAAGACACAACGAAAATGGGTTAAATGGCTACAACAGACAAGTCATTAAAGTTTGTTTGTGCCCCTTCGACACCTCGTGAAAAATTTACGTCATGCGAGAATCATACATTTATGTATAATACACAAGAACTCCTTTCCAACAAAGGTTCCACAATAAGGAAATTCCGCCAGTATCCTGATCACTGAGATTGAGTGGAACATTGTCTTTGAACAACGAGGCTTCACTGAGACCCTTTTTTTTATAAAAAGATCACCAGAAAAAGGAACAATAAAGTCTTGAATCTCAACCACAACACAAGATGATCAGCCAGTTTGGGGTTTCCCTGAAAGCCAAACTCTGCTCTTGTACAGATCCCTCAACCAAACAGAACATGACAGAAGTTGGTTATGGTAATCCTTTGGACAGTTTGTCTCCAACCGACACTGACTGACATTTCGATTGCCTTTAGAGGATGCTGTAAATATACTCATACCTCTCCTGGACACAAAAGAACCTTCCCTCTGAAGAACCACCCACCTCCTGCCAATGAACATCTTGAATACTTGACCTCCACAACAGGGGCAAATTTGGTCACAACAGGATAAGGTGGCATCTGCACCTTAATGAAGAAGAACAGGGGCTGGGGACTATAGATACACGTTCGGTTCGTGTACAGGCAAAACCCACCAACACAAGCAGTCCATTTAATCTTCTATGTCTTCTGTGGGTCTGGAGACAGAGGTCCTGGTGTGTTGGTGCCGTCTAGACTGTGTACTGGCACAGATATCTGGGTGGAGCTCAGGACAGAGGGGAACTGAAAAATCGACAATGAGATAAGAGGACATAAAAACAGATGATCAATGACAATGAGGAGGAGGAGCAGGAAGACAGCAGGTGAGCGCACAAGAAGAAGAATGAACTCACCTGGAAGAGGGTGTGTGCTCCCTGGCGACGGGCAGGACTGAGAGGGGCGACGGGACTGAGCGTGCTCCAAAAGTGAATGTTGGAGAGGAGGGGGCTGGGAGTGAGCAGCAGTGGTGTCTAGGGGAAAAAGAAAACATTGTCTGAACGTTGGTTTTAGTCACAACAAAGTTAGCCATGATGCCACTAAAAACTAAAAAGTTTGAAATCTTTGAAATTTAATATAAAATAGAAATATAAAAATATGATGTACATAAGTATTCACAGCCTTTTCCAGAACACAAAAAAATTGAGCTTATGTGCATGTTGTTTCCATTGATTTGTCCAATCGGTTCTCCTTATTGTCCTTTACACAAACACTCAAACCTGAAGATAAATGCGTGTGACATTTCAGCGAGCCAGGCCAGGAGCAGCGCTGTCAGCGGGCAGCTTCCACACTCACAGCAGACTGAACTGACTGAACATCAGCTTGAAGCGAACCCCAGACAACTGATTTCAGGAGGACCAGAGATTCTCTCGGTTCTCTCCAAGACCATTCCTGGGTTCAAAAACAGCCTTCAAGCTTGACCACACAAACCAAAATCTCGGAGCAAGCACCTCCTTTGTGAAAACACTTAAACCACTATAGTAGTTGTATGTTCCATCAAGCCAAGGGGCCCCACTTTAAAAACAGTGGTGTAAACGAGTGTTTGCTAATGAGTGGTTTGCTAACTTTGTAGTAAAGATAATGGACAAGGCACTAAACTGACCAATCACAGCAGGCCTAATAATCAGGATTCCCACCCTTTTAAGAACACATTAGTTTAACACATATATATTATTAGATTTACATAATTAGTTATAATATTACAATTAACTAATTTATTTCCATAACTTGTAAATCCTTCTGTAAATCCTTTAAAGCTTTTCCAGAGGTGTGGCTCTAACATTTCTGAGCTGCCCTTGAAGATGGACAGTTTAGCATTATTTTGGTAATGAGTAATATAATAGCTTTTAAGAAAGGAATTCTAATAGCAAGTTTGACAACTGGAGGGTCTCATAAATATTACACTAAAACATGCATGAAGAACCTGGAACGTGTGTGTTTCTTCTTAAATTCTGTCTCTAAAAAGTGTGTTATACTGCTGCAAAGTGTCCAAGGTCCCTTCTTTGGCATGTAGTTTAGATTCTGCCAATTCCCCAGACATGCAGCACCGACTCTGCTGTCAGTTTAAATGTGAAGAGAGAAAAATAAGCCCAGGAATGGCTTGGGGCTCTAAGGATTAAGGAGCTAAAAATTCAGATAATGGATAATGTTTGCAGATATCATTCAACATGAACAAAAATTACACAGACGTCCTAAATTTTAAACTTTTCTGGCTAAAATGATTGACAAATGGTCAATTGTTGACTGTGAATAGATAACAATAACAGTATACATTAGGTATGGGTTAATATTTCACAACGTTTTGATTTAGTGTTGGGGTTACAGTGTTTTGACCCTTGTTTACATTAAGCCTTTGCTTAGCCATTAGCCACAGTTTAGTCAAAGCAGGGTCCTTTGTTTATTAGCTATAGCCTAGAGCTTACAGCCATGAGGTGCAGTTTGTTAGCCTCTGCTTTAGCCTTTATATTTCAATGTGTTGGTCAAAATATAAAATTACCAATTTCCAATTCCTGTTAGAAATTGATCATCCAGTATGTTTTTGAGCTAAAAATTCAAGAGGTTTTATGATTTGTGTTGATTAGATTGACAAGGATGTTTATAATAATTGTGTCAATAAAAATCTTATAATCAAATATCTTGAGATCTTAAGAAAAATGGTGATATATAATAAAAGGGGCTCTGACCGTCTCAGTCTTACATGCTAGCACAATGATCCCAGGATAGCAGGTTTGAATCCTGGGTTATGCTGCTTGCCATCACCAGTTGGAGAATTCTTGCTTAAAATAGTTTGTGATAACAATAATTACAATAGACTGTGCAGCCCTTAAACAGATTGGTGTTACCATGACATCCCCCATTTACTAATGACCTGCAGTGTAAAGTGCTCCCCAAAAGTCTTAGAGGAGTGATTAGTGAGCAAGTTTTGAAGATCAGAGAAAGTCTGCACGAGCTCATCTCAAAGTTTAGGATTCCTTGCATCATGACAATGCGAAAATCAAAGACAATACAGTCCCTCATCCGTCATCTAACTGGAGAAATGGCTAAAAGACAGTAGAGAATCATCCTCTGTAGCTGACAGTAAAGCTGCTCATAAAAGCAGGCATTATTCGGCCTTAATGAGGTCATCCATCAAAGTTACATCCAGCCAAATTTCATCATATGACCCCATCTATGCAAGTACCCATCCACAGGGGACTCTCAAATCCTGAGGCAAAACTAACCTCCACACCCGGTACGTTACTGCCATCTAGTGGCTGAAGTAATGACTAGTGCGCCATATAGTAAACCACTACTAAAGTGCAGCAGATTCTGAACAGCTATATTTTTGAATACACGTATTAAAGATAACAGTTATTACACACTAACTACCCTAAATGATTAAGTGCCTATAAAGAAGTAAAAAGTAATGGAACACCTATACATTACACATATAGGAGCTTTCATGATATCCCATTCGAAACCCATAGGCATTAATGTGAAGTTGGTCCAACTCCAACAACCCCTCTTCCAGGAAAACCTTCTACAAGATTTTGTTTGTGTGACGTTTGGCTCATTCATCCAAAGCATTTGTGAGGTCAGGCAGTCGTGTTGAAGGACAAGAGCTGGCTCACAATCGCCACACTCTAGTTCATTCCTAACGTGTTTGATGGGGTTGAGATCATGGCTCTGTGTGGGCCAGTCAACTTCATGGAACCTGTTTTGTGCATTGGGGCACAGTCATGTTTGATCAGAAATGGGCCTTTCGCAAACTTTTCCAAAAAGTATGAATCATACAATTTCCCAAAATGTCTTGGCATGTTTTGTTTTAACATTAAGATTTCCATTCACTGGAACTACGAGGCCTTTAAGCCAACTCCTGCCAATGAAGCATATTTGAAAGGATCGGTATCGGCTTGTGTTTAGACCGCCATCTGTTGGCTAATACTAACACTAATGCTTGCTAAAGCACACACGGTATTAAAATCACACCATGTTCCTCACTCCATGAACTAGTTATTTCACATTAGTAGTCAACAGACAACAGATTCTAGTCCAGTGTGTGTACAACTATACACACACAAACACATGACAGTGGTGTCAAATGTCCTGTTATCTAAAATCTGAATAAAATACAGTGATTTTATTTCAGTATTAAATCAGCAGCACATTTTATCTAAACCGTGGGACTATTATTAATTCAAATAAGGATCGGATCAGAATCAGGATCCGGAATATTTTGATCATGACATTAGTTGCAGCCATCTATATTTTTAGTAATCAATTTATACAGTTAATTGTGAAATATGATGAGAAATACGTTTTGCTTTATTAAAGAGCAACAGTGGATAAATATGGAAGAAACTAACACCAGTCTTTTTAAAAAGAACCCGTTTCCTTTTTAAAATCTCAATTTTTATTCAGTTAAACATGGTGCAGTCGTCCACACAAAGGTGCAGCACCTGATTATTCTGCTTTCTGGAATAGGTGTGTGTGTGTGTGTGTGTGTGTGTGTGTAACTGTGATGATGAAAACAACATGAACGAAGCTCAGCTCGTTTTGTTTACTGGGCTTATGTTTTTGAGCACAGCTTAGCCAAACGTGTTACTAGCCTTCGTGTCAACTTGGAATCACCTCTGCTTCATGTCACCTGCCTACAGCGTAAGTGTGTTGAGCGACAGAAAAAGCTGTCCGTGCAAAACACGGTGAGTAAACAGAGCTCTAATGCAAAGAATTGCCATCGATCACTGAATAGTAATCAAATTACTCAAGTATCTCGAGGATTCGTCTCAGCCCTAGTTGACACAGTGCAGTCAGGCAGTTAACATGCTGGTATTCATCAAACCTAGACTCATCCATCAGGGTGCCAGGAAGAGAAGCGTGAATCATCACTCTACGGAACATGTTTTCACTCCTCCACAGTTCAGAGGCAGCGTGTTTTACACTGCTCCATCAGAGCTGAGCATTGTGCTTGGTGATGCAAGGCTTGCATGCAGTTGCTCGGCCATGGAAACTCATGTCATGAAGCTCTTGGCACACAGTTGCTGATGTTAAGTCCAGAGGAGATCGGAGGAGATCCAGCGTTGGAGACTTTTCTGCACTTTGCTCCTCAGCACTCGGCAGCCCCACTCTGTAACTTTGTGGGTCTGAAGCTTCATGGCCGAGTTACTGTAGTTCCTAAATGCTTCCACTTTTCAATAACACCACTCAGAGCTGACTGTGGAAATTCTAGGAGGGAAGAACTTCACAGCACTGCACTGGAGCTCTTTCACTAATGTGATTGCACTGGACGGGGCTTGATTTTATACTCCCGTTATACTCCAATTAAATGATTACAAGGTGTGTCCCGAATACCTTTTCCTATCTAGTGTGTAAATGTTAGTGTGTAGTGGAAAACCCCTGGCTGTGGTGGAATGAGCATACTGACCTGCAAGAAGTGTGGGGTGAGGGACGCTGTGGGCAGCGAGGGACTAGACAGATTGAGGGGGCTTATGTCTGAGCTGGTCACCAGCAGTGTTGGCATCAGCTCCAGGACCTTGGGCTTTTTCGACTTGCCACTCTGGCTGCAAGCTGGAGACAGTGACATCTCGGACTCTGAAGTCTGAATAGCATCACTGGACACTGAGGAGGGCTGGACCTGAGCACAGAAACATTCAGAAGGTTAGTAGTTGAAGGTCTTCAGAATTCAAAAAGGTTATTATTCTTACTGTTATTAAAATGTATTTATACAGTACAGGCCAGAAGTTGGCACACTCTTGGAATTCTCTCAATGAGCCACCAGTGGGAACTCCTTCAAGACTTTTGGAAAACCATTCAGGTGACAACCTCTTGAAGCTCACTGAGAGAATTCCAAAAGTGTGCAAAGCAGTAATCCGAGGAAAGGGTGGCTATTTTGAAGAAACCAGAATATAAAACATATTTTCAGTTATTTCAGCTTTTCTTGTTAAGTACAAAACTCCACGTGTTCATTCATAGTTTTGATGCCTTCAGTGAGAAGGCATATTCATATATGCAATTGACAATATGGGCCAAAGTAAACATTCAAATTTTTAATTGAAATTTTTTTTTACAGGTGATCGGGGGCTTATTCTATTACTTCTTGCCTGCATTGAGAGTCTGATTAATTGCTCAACCCTAGTATTAGACATTCGGACGGGGTTTTAATCCTTTTCATTGTTCTCTCCATTTCTGTTGTGAACGACTTGTTTGCAGTTCTCACCTGCAGCTGAAGCTCAGATGGCTGAGAAGAGATGGACTCAATGTCAGTGTCAATCACCAGCTCTTGAGAGTCGGCCAGTGTGCTGGGGGAAGGCGAGCGGCAGGGCAGTGGAGGAGAGATCCCTGAAAATCGGACAGCTGCTGGGGCTGCCTCTGTGCCAGCAACCATCTCGAGTGAGCACACCACGTGCTGGCCAGCCGGCTGCTTGTTCTCAGACATTGGAAATGGGGTTTGAAGGGGATGCACAGGAAGGGACTGCTTCTCCAAGGCCTGATGTTTACTTGGAGGAGCAGTCCCAAATTTTATGACTGACGGTGGCTGTAGAGAAGCCTCCTGGGCAGCTTTTTTCTCAGCCAGCTTCTCTCCAGGGTTTTCCATTTTGATGGACTTGAAGAGCTGTGTCCCGGACTGTAGAGAGGTCAAGGTGAAGGAGGTGTACAGACCTGAGTGGATGTAGTCGTTCCGACTAGAAGGTTTTGTCTGGCCAAGAGCTCCATTGCCTCGCTCTCCTGCTGCTTTGATGTCTTTGTTATCCCTCGTGGTGCTGGTGGCTTTGTCCGGCAGTGGAAGGGAGGAGTTCCCTGTACCCCCCTCACTAGCCCCATCTGCCTTGGCCATGATGTCGCCTTTCAGAATGTCCGGGTAAGAGACAAAGCGGTACACAAACTTCTGACCGTTCACTTTCTTAATGATGTTCTGGGAAAGGAGAAAGAAGGATTCATTAGATGATTGACGTCTAGCTCAACACAAAACACTCCAGGATTGATTCAGTGGCGGAGAAAAAACATTTACTCTTAGAACCTAAGATTTGCACTTTCCAGGCAGTTACATTCACTTTTTAGGCGTCTTAACTCAGGATCTGAGTAATCTACAGGATTTGAGGTTTCCAAAACCCCTGGCTTTCACATTTCATCCTTTCAGTATACAAGACATTCTACAGCATGGAGTAGAATGTTCAGAAGTTTTCTTTAAGGGACGATTTCACATTTTTAGCAGTTGAGTGAACATGTTCCAAGTTTCAAACTCTAAAGACAAAGTCAAACTTGAACAGAGCAGAACTGATCCAAATTACACCTGATTACCAAAGTAAACCAACAGCTGTCTCTTAATTATCCCTATAATTGAGTTGTTTACTAGAGGAGGCAATTACACTTTTTCCACACTTAAAGAATACATTTAATTACCTTAGAGGACAAAAACTTTGTGGTTTGCAGTAGGAAGTAGGTGGTGTTTTGAGCGAGTGGGGGTGAGAGACAAACAGCAGTGCCGGCTACTCTTACATTCAGCATTCACCAGAGCACAGGGATGCACTGTACTCTAAACACACAAGAGTGAGCTTATTTTTTAGCAAACACCGATTGCCATTGTCTTTAATAAATGGTAATAAAATGTGTCCTTAAACTGAAGGTAGTATACTCATGCTTGAATGAGTCCACAATTTCCATAAATAATATTCACGATCTGAGTCTAGAGTCTACTAGCTAAGAATATTTTCAGCATGAACAGCAAAGTAATTTTGTAATTCGCTCTGGATAAGCACATCTGCTAAATGCCAAATATTTGTAAATGGATGCTATTTTATATAACTTATTTCATATAAAGGGCTTATCGTACACATCCTCTATACAGGGCTGGGCAATATGAGTAAAATCCGATGTACGATATGATATGATGAAAACCTTAACAAAGTATAACATTAAAGTACCAGTATGTAACTGTAACACCAAAGCACAGCATACCATACATAGGAAAGTAGGCCTAAGGTTTAATTGCAATGATTTTAGAGCTTAATTTAAACAAGACTGTAGTCTGTAGAGTTTCATCCCTCCAGAAACCAAACCATTATTTTATAATTAAATTGTACACAGACAGTAACTAGACCAGTCACAATAAAAAATTGGATGAGATCATTTAATGAACACATCGATATATTGAGATATTTGCAGTATCTTGCCCAGCCCTACCTCTATATAATAAATGCATTCAGCTTGGTTAAGTTGCATCCATTGTTGACACATATACATAAATGCACAAACATCTTATCTAGTGTTTGTAGGTAAGTACTGCCTATAGAATAGAACTCTTGTGAGCAGATAAAAATGAGCCTAAAGGGGTATAAATCTCCCCAGTAGTAAGCTACAGAGCAGTGGCATGGTGTTCTCTGGAATGATGGCGCTCCATCCAATGTTATGGCATGAGTTGGAGTACTGGGAATGAGCTGGAATGGTGATCATGCAATCAAATCTGCACAGCAATGCTCCAAAATGTAATAGAAAGCCTTCTCAGTAGCGACAGTTCTTTTAAATATCCTTGATTTTAGAAAAAACAATGATGATTGGATGAGCAGTCAATTTCTTTATGTTCCTCCTGAAAATGAATAACTTGTATGTAATAGCTTTTAACAGTCTTCTAAAAAAGAGAACAGATCTGCCTCTGCTGCCATCACAGTTCTGCTCCACTAACAAATGTTTAAACTGCCACCACCATAAAACACACCTCTGTTGCAGGTACAGCTGCACAAGACCAAACTGGAAAACTGCCAAAAAACAGGTAGACACCATTGCCAAACAATATTCAGATAAGCCGTGATCAATCTTCAACCCTCTGGAGTCTGGAGAAATTCTGCTTAAAAGAACTCTATGCAGTTTTCCAGGAAACAGAACAAACACACCTCCGGAAAGCTTGAAGGGTACACTTTTCAAACATATAAAGGGTGAATATATTCAGTATTTTTGTGAGAGAAGCATAAGTAACAAGAGGCATTCTTCAATGACCCACCCACTCACAAAGTTAACCATTCATATGATAAAAGCATGGTCTGCTAGCTCTTACTGAGAGATTTCACGGCAAGAAGACACACAATTTTTTTTACCCCAATAAGGATCAGTTTTCACACTGATCTAAGATGCACAATAATGATTCTCAGCTGGAGCTAACAAAGCAGCGCCTCACAACAACACACCTGTTGCCTCACAGCACAGCAGCACCTCTTCTGGAGAAAACTGGCATCTTCATTTCGAGCTGATTTGATTCTGAGGAGGATGGTATGAGCAATTAAGATGCATTGACTCATTTTGTAACAGTCTGAATAGTGCCGATTAGCTTATACACTAGCTAACCAAGGAGCATATGTTAGCAATGCAGTTCATGTGATTTGTAGTTTAAAAACTGTTTTTGTAAGTAAGGCTGGGAAATGAACCAAAAATTAACCTAAATGACATTCAGAACCTCCAATCTTGCCCTACAATCGCAGTGTGCTGACAGCACTTCATTAAGGTAACTGATGCCTCGCTTAAGGTGGACTGAAAAATGTAATAAAACCTGTCCGACTGTGAACAAGATTACATGCAACATTTTTCAAAGAACTGGAGAAGAATCAGAAATGTTCGCAGAATTCTGACTACAGTAGTGGTGTAACGATTCAGGGTAAGCAGATTATGTTTCACTACTTTTGTTTGGTGTCTCACGAAAGACAAATGATGGACTGCATTCTTCTTTGGCATTAGCTGCTTCAGTTACTTCATTGTCACAGTAGTTGAGTTCTTTTGAAATGGCCTTATTTATATTTGTTTAGAAAAGATAAAGAAATATTTTATACTTTTAAGTAGATAAATACATTGAGTGATATGTTTGCAAGATACTTAATGTATCTTATACATTAAACAAGATATTTATTTTCTACTTTTCATGGAACTTTGTTTACATTACAAAAAAAATAAAATAAAAAAATATTGAGGCAGAATGTTCAATTAATTGTGATATTGATCTGAGGTCATATCAGCCAGCACTAACTGTAAGTGAAATGTGCCCAAATGAATTGATACTGAATCGAACACTAGAATTGGAACTGAATTTTAAATCTGCGGAACACATTATTAAGTCTTGTGCTCCTCGAGGTCATGCATGTGCATTGAGGCGCTTTTCTCCACACTTGGGTGTTTATAGGAGTTACTGTAGCCTTTCAGTCACCTGCTACCACTCACTGCTGACCTCAGTGACAAGGTGTTTTCACCTGCAGAACTGCGGTCACTGAAAGTATTTCTTCATTACACTATTCTGAGTAACACTAGAGACTGTTGTGTTGAAAAACTGAGATGAGCAGTTCAAGAAACACTTAACCCAGACAGCCTGGCACCAACAATTATGCCATCTTTAAAATCTTTAAAATCACCTCCACCGTTTTGCTAGCTGATTATCTGAACCTGCTGATCATTAATATTATTTTTTACCCGTTATTGCTTTTATTTTTTGCCTTTTATTATGTTATTATATTCTTCTAATTACAATATTTACTACTGAGCAGCATTTATGTATGAAAGCTGCTATAATATCAGGCTCCTGTAGATTGCATTGCACAAGGTTGATGAAAGCGTACAGTCATACAGGTATACCAGCAGCGGCAAAAATCCCAGTCTGCTGGAATTTATCATCAATAAAAGGCCTCGTGTGCCCCTCTGCTCCACATGTTGGTAATCTGTAGTTTCCTGTGGAGAGTTATATTAGAAATTGGTTGTGAAGGACCCGAGTTGACTTCTAGAAGCAACGCTTGCCTGAAGACAAAGCCATTTTTATGAAAATAAGCTATGAAACGTGCCGAACAGTCCCCGTCCAGATCTTTCAAGCCATAATTCTGACGAGAATTCCTGCAGACCCTGCTGGTAGACCTGTATGACTGTATGCTTTGAGACACCTGTAAATTTGGCACACCTTAACATCTGCTTTGTGACCAATTTTCCACAAATCAAACAAGACGTGAATCCCCTCACACACCCCGCATGTAGATAGCTACACTGACATTTAGTTTCATTGTTCAGAACAAGCACAAACAAAATGTAGTTAACATCTACCCAGAAGTGCATATATGCAGACAGATCGTGGAAGGTATAACATTTTATTTATATAAATATATGACTAATACATATGTATTATTATAAACATGTAATATAAACGTGGATCTGGAATATAGGTGGATATATGGAGAACAGACTTGTATTCTGTAATGATGAGTGAACTAATGAGTTCAAACCATACCAATAAGATATGGTATCTATAAGATGATTTGTAGTTAATGAATGAATAAATAATAATATAGGGGTATAATAATATACCGGTGGGTGCGGTATGAGCAAGTTTCAGGGATGGGGTGTGGAGTTCAGCAGTTATTGTATATGGAAAGAAGCTTGCTCTGAGCTGGCTAGTTCTGGCCTGGATGCTCATGTACCTCCAGTGTGTGGTTGGGGTGAGAGGAGTTCCTGCTAATGCTGTGTGCTCTGCACACCCAGCACTGATGGTGAATGTCCCAGATGGAAGAGAGTTGTGCACCAATGATGCTTTGTGCTGTTTTCACCACCCTTCACAGGGCCTTCCTGTCAGCCTCATTGGAGCTGCTATACCACACTGTCACACAGTTGGTCAGCATGCTCTCTATGGTGCAGCAGTAGAAGTTTGTGATGATCTGAGGAGACAGACGGTCCTTCTTAAGGTATTTATAGGCCAATCAGACTCATGCAACGCCATCTGCAGGAGGCTTTATTATAAGGCATGCTTACAATGCAGGCACGCTTTAATCATGTTGATACCAGTACGGCTAAAAGCTAGGTGTTGTGATGTGGCGGCAGTACAGGACACAGAGAACAGATCAACACCACTACAGCTTATGTCAAATGAGCACCCCAACCTTGTCATAGTAGTAACGCAGGGCTCGGCTTAGCTTGTCGTAGTTCATGCTGGGTTTGTTTTTGCGAGCGCCCCACAGCTTGGCCACCTCCTCCGCCTGCAGCAGCTTGAACTCCCCATCCTCATTGGTCCAGCAGATGAGCTGCTCATTGCTGGGGTCCAAGAGGAGTTGCAGCAGGAACTGCCACAGGGTCACTGAGCTGTCCATGCTCCCCTCTAAGAGACAAGAAAAAATCAGTATTATACACTGAGCCAAAGCATTATCACAATATTGTTGAATATGACCACTCAGAGTGTCCAGGTTAACCCTTTTCCACCATCTGAAACACGCACAATGGACACACAAGCATTGAAACTGGACCTTGGAGAAATGGAAGAAGAGACAACTGGCTACGAGTGTGCTATTTGTTTTTAAGATGCACTGGTTGAAGTCCAAACCCTGGTGGTTCCAGTTTCTGCTGTAAACTCTTGGTTCCCGATACCACAGGACACCTTCAGAGATCTGTAGAGTCCACGGCTAAAAGTCAACACTGATGTGTTGCACCAGTACCAGATATAAACCTTATCAACAGTCACTAGTGCCCTTTCCAAGAGAGAGTGCCTATCTGCAACCAGAGTGCAAGTACAAAGGATACACAAACATTGAAGCTAGATCTTGGAGAAATAGTAGAAGGTTGTGTGGTCCAGC
Source organism: Acestrorhynchus altus (assembly GCA_034509495.1). Lineage (NCBI taxonomy): Eukaryota > Metazoa > Chordata > Actinopteri > Characiformes > Acestrorhynchidae > Acestrorhynchus > Acestrorhynchus altus. Next base: position 10,660,126 of record CM067521.1, read on the forward strand.
CAGTTCTTGTTTTTGTTAAGTGGTTACGCTGTACCCACGCTGCAGGTTTGAGTAAACAGCTCTGCAGGTGTAGTTTAAACTGGCATACTTTGCAGATTACCACGACAACTGTGAGCAGATGCCATCTCTGCTGCTGCTGCTCCATGTTAAACCTCACCTCACCTCTCTGCACCGGTCCAGAACACAGCACCTTCTTCCCTTATGTACAGGTTTGATGTGGTTATTTGTGATACATTTTGGAGTTGAACGGTGTGGGAGTTGCTCAGACTGAATTAGAAGTTAATAAACACAATATAAATCAGTAATTTGTGGGCAGCTGTGGCCTGGTGGTTATGGAACCAGCCTTGCGACTGGAAGGAGGCTGGTTTGAATCCCTGAACTGGCAGGACATGACTGAAGACCCCTTGAGCACACAAGGGAATATGTCCTCTGCATTCCACATATCTACACACACTAGGGGCCAGTGAGCACACATGCCCAGAGGTGTGGGCAGCCCTACCCACGGCTCCTGGGGAAATGAACTTATTATAAATATCCTTGTCAATCTAAAGTGTTTTTAGTCCTCATTAGTAAAAAAAATGTAGACATGAATAAATTAACTCTAACTGCTCCCCAGGTGCCATGAACAGGGCTGAAATGTGAAGTACAAATTCCCCTGTGTGCAGCACAGTGGGTCAATGTGCACCTTCACCGTAAAGTAAATCACTAATAAACTAAATGAATGGTTTCAGATTGTCTCATATAAACAGGTAATGAAATGAAAGTGATTTACTTCAGTATGAATGAGCACCGCACCTTATCTAAACTACGGGGTGGGATTATTAACACCAACATGAAGGTCAGATCAGCTGATACTCAGCATTAAGACGTCTATCTGACCGAGGGGCAAAATCATAAATGCAAAGTCCCATATTCAACTACAGCCTACGACAAATGACAGGAAATGAGTTAAAATGATGCGAGCAAAGTGAAACAAACAACAGAAATAATTAAAGTCTGCTCTAATCAGCCCAACATGTTAATACTAAAGGTTTGAATCCACACTGACCTGCTGTACAAAGAATAAAAACCTCCGTGCCACATTTAAATCCCAAATTGTATTGACTTCAACCAAATCCTGTGGATATGGTGGGAGCTTGCAGCCTTGTTGCCATGTCTGGCTGAGTAAGCGGCTTAAATGAAAACAAAATCGGCCTGGACTCATCCCATACGCTCAGCTGGACGCCGCACACAAAAAGATACCGTCTCCCACACACAGTCTGACAGAGATATAACACACAAAAATAGCCATGCTGGAGTCATAATAGAACATGGCTGAGGTGGAAAGCTGCCAAAATGGTGCAAAAAAATATAACCCCACACTGAACACCAGTAATAAACTGAGCATTAGGGAGGCACTGACATGAGAACCGGGGGCTGATGCCAACATCTTGCAATAATGCCGATATCTTTCACATACATATCTGCTGATGCTGATCCATAAACCGTTCTACAATGGAGAAACTGGGATTACATCCACCTGGATTCGAATGGTGAAATAAAGCTTTTATATAAGTAAGCACTAAATGGATGAGACGTCAGTGCAGGGCTCTTCAAGAACGCAATAAATACACTGTCAAATCTACACATCTGCCTGGTTTGTTATCTGCTGATACAGAATCAAATGTGAGATCATCCAACATCGTGCTGAACATTGTGACACACATCGATGGTACCACAGCAATCATATCTTCCTTAGAAAACCACTCTTCAATGAATGAACATTAGTATTGAAGTGCAACACCAGCAGTCTTTAACCTCCACCTGCTTTATCCATGTTCCTTTTGGGGTTCCGGAGGAATGGTTGCAGGTCGTCATGACACTACTAAAGCAGGCTTTACTCAAGTATTAACCCTGTTCAACAGCATCATCAATAGGTATAATGCTTAGTGTTGCACTGCCCTCGTCCCACGTTACCATCACGATGCTGAGCCAGGTCCAGGCCTCTTCCAAAGTCACTAGCACGGCCTCAGCATGTAAGCTATTGAAAATGCTACCCAAACAGAAATGCTGCATAGTGTCTGTTGCCCAAATTCGGTAGCACAGTTTTAGCATGCTGGCCACGGGATCCATCCAATATTGCCAACATTGTGAGCACGGTTTTAAAGTTGGGTTCCGTGTTCACACCAACATCCTGTTGCATGAATTAAACCTTTCAAGAGACATTTTTTTTCTGAGATTCATTGCTATTTTTACATGAAGTCATAAACTATTAAAAGGCACCAAACCTGTGTACTGTTGCTGCTTAAAGCCAAGCTATTCTATGTGTCTCCAAGGACAGGTTCACTTCTTCAAGCTTGACACTGGCTATGCCTAGGAGCTTTTAAAAATGCACAATTTGACAAATGTAGCTACTAGGATATAAATAATGTCTACTGGGACTGAAAAAAGTTAATCTGTGGTTAAATGGTAAACATCTGGGGAAGTGATGAAGAATTATACATAATGATTTTGAATAATAAAGGGGACACGTGAGACACTAACTTTTGTTTTCAGCTTGAAAGCATATTGTGTTACCTTTTCATCTGTATCAGTGACTTTTATTTAAGTTCAGGTAACTCCTCTACTGCGTTCTGTTCACTGTACTCCTGTAGCCGGAGATCAGAATCAAATCCTTGATGCTGGCCTACAAAGCCAAAATTGAACCACCCCCTCCGTACTTGATGGCAATGGTCAAAACCTGATCTGTACAAGGAGCCCATAGTCTCTTCTGTCCTGGCACCAAAGTGGTGGAACGAATTTCCCCTGGGAGTCCAAACTGCACTCACTTTCTTCAAAAGGCTGACTGACAGTGTTTTTCAAGAGCATTTGAACAGCAAAGCACTCCTGTACATTGCTCTCGATACGAGTGGCTACTAAACGTTGTGAACGTAAACATAATTTATCATGACGACATAAGAAAGGTTCCTAAGGCAAAGAAACCAAAAATCTAAAAAGACTGCAGTTGAAACTGTTTCTATATTTAAAAATGAAAATAAGCAGAAGAAAATACAAGAATAAGCACAAAAATTGGATAAGATTGTTGTGTATTGCTTTGCTTTGGGCAATATGGACAGAAAATCATATCCTGATATATTTTAACTGAAGTGTGAGATACTATACATGATACGATAAACGTGAAAAAACAATGTGTGAAAAAATAGGAAATCTGGTGTCTATTTTTCTATATTTAAACATACTGAAATTTGATTTCTTCTTTACAGACGTCAAGTTTTATGCGCCTCCATAGTGTGTATGTGAGTGTGAATGCAGGAGGAGAGGAGCAGAGTAGAGGAGGAGCTGAGAGCAGAAATCAGTTTCCACATGATGGACAGAACGTTAATTAAAAACTTTAGAAATCAATATAAACGATAGTCTGGGCCCAGATCTTGCTCGGCCCTACTTCCTGTAGTAAGTCCTTCTGCAGCTGTTCCGCTTCTAAACTGTGATGTTTTGAGATCTCATTGATAATAAATATGCAAAATCTCAAATACGAAAGGAATCCTGTCCAGACAGTAGAAAAGAGGGTGGCATCTCCTTACCCCTCCTTCAGATGGAGTGCTGCATAACATTAGGCCAACATGTAGGTGGAGATTACAGGTCCTCAGTCCAGACAAACTGGTGTGGCAGAACGATCCTGCAGACCAAAGTTCACTGTCCGTACAGGATTGGTGAAGGTGGACACTTAACAGTAGTTTCACTGAAGCTTCAACCACACATCCACCTACTCTGACTGTTATTCTGTCTTCACACCCTTCATTCAGCTCCAGGGGGTGTTTACGGGGGAGACATCTGTCTAAGATGAGAGGATTTCTCTTATCTAGTTAACTATTCATTTTGCAGACATATAGACTCAATTATAGAGGGAAATCCAGGTCAAGAAAAGAGAATCCAGGTCCAGGATTTTGTTCCGACTGCCTGCGCGGCTCTGCTGCGGATCAGCCAAGCACAGCCGCTCACACGGTCGGAACTAAATCCTGGACCTGGATTTTCCACTTCTCCCAATGGCCTTAAAAATCCAATCAATTCAGGCCAAAATCATATTATACAGCGACAATCAGAACACAATAAGTGTATGTTAATACAACTTCTTATTCGCAGTTTTAACACTGTATCTACAGTTGCAAACCTGCAATCCCATAAATCCGGGTCCAGAACCCAAACTCCGCTCAGGTATTTCGCTCCAGCCGCTGGAGCGGCTCCGCTGCAGCGCTCTGAAAAGACCACTGGAACGAAAACCCGGAGCGGATTATTTCTGGACCTGGATTTCCAGGCTTCTCTACAGCCTACAACCAAGTACACGCTGCTTGCTCGCCGCCTCAAACACACTGGACCGTTTATGTGTATTTATTCTGACACAACCATGAAGCTGTCTGGATGTAAACAAACTCAGAAACCACAAACCACAGTCGAACGACAACAATTCAGAATAAGTTAGCTTGGCGGCTAACGCAGGCAGCTAACAGAGCAGTATTTCACCCACACTTACCTTCCACTTTAGATCCATCCACGGAAATATAACGTTTCGCGTCTCCACGCGTAAATAAGTAGCTGGTCAATCATGTAGACTAGAGAAAAGCCCTCGAACCGAGCAGTTGTTTCTAATCCCACCCCAATGTTTTGGGCTGCAAAACAGGAAGTTAGCTGCCTGTCTGCTCCACGAAGCTGCTTTACTTCAGTGGAGGGATTAGAGGCCTCCAGACCCCCGTTTTCAAGCTTCATACTCATAGAGTTTGGGCAGTTTGCACAGTTTCTAAAGTCTTCATTTCAGATGTAAACATGAGTGTAAATATTTCTATGAAGTTGACCATGTTTTCACCATTATTCACTTACTTGTGTCTAAAAAATTATGATCATAACACTTTCCATCTCATAAATCCGGAATCTGCTGGAAATTGAGCTGAAAATGCAATAATTTTAATGAGTTATTATAAGCCATAATATGCTCTTCAAAACACTTGACACCCAAATAACAAACTAAATAACTAAATGTTATTTTTGTAATTTATGTATGTATCAGTATGAGCCCGTCTCAGGACTTTTATTGTGAAATTTGAACACTGAGCAAAAAGAGCAAACTGACTCTCCCCTCTCACTGATCAGTCAGAGTCTGTATGCAGGTTGAGGACGGACACATGGACAGAGTAGTAAACAGGCATTAGAATCAGGTTAGGGTTGGGTAGGATGATGATATGTTATAGAAATGGCAATACATTTAATTTCCTTAATTTCCTTCAGGGAACCCTCCCAATGGATCAAAAAGTATCTAATCTAATCTAATACATTTTGTAATCGTGGATATATTGTGGATATTGCTGGTGCTTAGAAAATTGATTGCAGAGAGTTAAATTAGACTTGTTTAATTCACTAAAGTGCAGCACATTTTGAATCAATCACTGTACTCAGTATAGGATGGTGTTAAAATAGCAGTTTTTAAGAATTTGGCACAACTTATTTTTACTGGCAGCGTTTTGTCTGTATGTGAAAATATTTTGTATAATAATGTCTTTAATGCTCGTCATCTGCAGCCGGTATCTGAGCATGCAAAACTGTCCGTGCCCCCTCTGGGTTGGTAGATGGTTCTCCTTCCCCACATCACACCCAGTTGTCATCCCACACAGGCTTCTGTTAACTGATGCTTTCCTACAAGCACGATGAAATGGCAGCAGTTTGAAAAGAGGAGATGGCTGGCTTCACATGTATCGAAGGAAAAGTGTTCTTCACTTCACCCTCTTAGTGTTGGGAGCATTGTATGTGATAGGGGGAAAGCTCTAAAGGGGTTGGGTAATTGGCACGTCCAAATTTCTATCATTTAAAAAACTATTTAAATTAAACTAATCTTTTCTCAAGTGTATCTGAAGCTTCCTGCAGGCCTCCCTATTGCACAGAAAGACAACCAGTTTTTGGTTTAAAATGCAACCGCATGCAAATAACCTCAGGTTATCCATCATATCCTCAGGATCTTCTATGAATTATGGATGAATGTTTTAACACAGTCAAGATTTTGTAAGCATGCAGTCCTGTTAGCTTAAGACCTCTGGGCCCAAGCTGGATTTCAGGATGAATGTGATTTTGGAAAATTGCTTTTGTGGTGTTTACTGTAGTAAACAAGTCTTCCAAACTAGATACATCCTCTGTACCCTGTTTTCCTGAATGTACTGGAGTGTCTGAACAACAGTATAAATAATAATAATAATAATAATAATAATAATAATAATAATATGAAGGTAAGTTGACATACTAAACCATTACACTATATTGGCTAATTCAAATATATGATACCGCCATTTTTGTAATTGCACAACTTTAGTGTCCAGTTAGCTCAGTTTGCTAGTATACTATACCTGTTGCTATAGTGATCTATTAAAAGGGTAAAAGTGAATGCTAGGAAGACCTGGTGAATCACCACGCAAAGATGAGCCTGTTGATGCACAAGGATACACAAACTGGATAGCCAATATTTTAAGCACACCAAGTTGCACTAAAGCAACAGAACACAAGAGGGAGTGTGTTATCATGAAATAACAGCACAGGTGTGATGAAGCATTTACTTGACGTAAAATTATTTACAATAACACATGACCTTGAATATTGTATTGCTTTCATACAACAGTTTGGAAAATAAATAAAGTATGAAAATAATGAAGTGTGCACATCATGTTTAATGTGCTCTAATGTTAGCATCTATTTATTTATATTTTATAGTCTCTTAACTAGCAGCTTGTTGCTACAATAAAACAATGAACTCCACTCACTCCCTCCACAGCCGGCAGCTCCTTCTCCAGCTCCTTACACGGACCAAAACATTAAACATTTGTTTCCCACTCACCGCATTTCTTGCTCATTTGTCTTTATTTTTGTCAATTATTGTTTTGATCTCAGAGGGCTGAGTTACACGACTAGGCTAGGCAGCTGCATGCAATCATCCTACGCAGTTGCAGCTGGCCCAAAATCAGGGTTTAGAAACTGGCTGCTCCATCTCAGAGTTCACCACATTTTCTTAATCCATTTCATTTTGTTTTGCTCAGAGCATGTACAGTAACTTAAGGAGTTCCCAATGTTATTTACTTAGTGCAAGGGGGGGAAATGTGCTGTTGTGGTGAGATAACAGCAGAGTTTGAATGCTCCTCAACCAATCAGCTTGCGTGGCCAGGAATGAACTTATATAAAACATTTAGCATTCAGTGATTGGAGCTTTCCATGATTTCTGCAAGCTACTGACTTTGCTTCAGGTTTTTAGGCCAAATGAAGAGCCAGTGGATGAGTCTGGCCCAGTATGGGCCCTGATAGGAAAATACTGCCTGCTAACTAATGCTACAGCTGGTCTACCAACATTGTAAATACTTCCACTTACAAACTTTTCCATACATACTTGACACCGTAATGTAATAGAGGTAGTCTTTACTTACAAATTGCATAGCTTTCAAGGTCAAACCATACACATGCTGTTTGTCTTTGTTTAAGAGTTTTATTTTTGTTTTTGCTGTTGTTTAAGGTGCCAACTGGACCCCGGAGTAAGACTCGGGACTAAATACAAAACGTTCTTGAAATACTGTTTAAAGGTATGCCAGGTTAGACTAAACTTTCCATGCTCCCAACACACGATTTAACTAATTAGTCCATTAACAAGCCATTTCAGATTTGCGGGGGGTGAGCTAATACAGAGAATTCACAAAAGTATACAGGGCAGGAGTGCCTCGGGGACCTGAGTGGAAAAACCGTGACCATGTAAAACCAGCTACCAGTGAAAGTTGGTCTTGAGCTGGAATTTCAGAAAACAACTTTAAATCCTTTTTATTTTATCCCAATTTTGGAAGTGACAAAACCCAACCCCATTAAGACTCTCCAAGTATCACGTATGAGGCTTTAGGAGGGTGAAAACAAGCACATGCTTCCTTGGATACCTGTCAGACCAGCCACTGTCTCCTTTTCAAAGAGGCCATTGTTTCACTGCCAGCACACTCAAACTGGGTGTGATGTGGGGAGAGCGCCATCTACCCTCTAAAATTGATCATGTCCAGAGAGCACGTGCTCTCTGACTCCAGCTGCCAATAGCAAGCAGCATGACCCAGGATCCATACCTGTAATCTTCATCATAGTCCCAGCACAACAGCCACTCACAGCCCCAATAAATATCTGACACTGTCTTCAACTTTCCTTATTTCTAAATGAATTGATATTTGACTGAGTGTAGACTTAAAAATGATACAATAATTACTAATACTAACTGAACAGCAGATTTTAGGAACTCCTGTAAGAATTTACTACTTACTTAAGCTAGAATCAGCTGTTTCACTAAAAAAAAAAAAAAAAAAAAAAAGATGGCTGGTTTTTTGCTGTTTTTGTAACTAAATGGAGCATGTAAAGTCTACAGTATACATTTTCTAAAGGCATTTCCCTTCAAATTCCATTATTACATCCCGTCTTACTGCTGGACACAGGCATTTTGATAAAAATGACCCCACTGGCTCTGCAAAAAAATGTGAAAGTTGTATTTTGGAAATTGACTGACTTTCCCTTTAATGCGTTCTCTGGTTTAGACAGTACATCTAACCTACAGTAACCTCTGAATTCCCAACCTGCCAGTTATACTCAGACACGCCTCCCAAACCCTCTGCAGCACTCAAAAATCCACCACAGAGAGCCAGACATTCCGGTCATACAAGCGGTCCAACTTCAATAAGCCACGCTAAGATTCCTTTCCCACATGCTTTATACCCACATTTCTGATCCAGCAGTTGAGGAAGGCGACCAGAACAACAGAAATAGACATAATTCAGCATAGGCCTGTAAACTGGAGACTGTATTTACAATCTAAACTGCAATTAGCTTAGCTCAAGTCTTCCAGTTGAGTGAATAAAACCTGTTCATCCAGGAAATAGCCCCAACATTGTGCGAAACATAGATGTGTGCTGGCTTTTGGTTTTTCAAATCAAGATTATGGATGGCAAGTTAACTTCTCAGCCAATAATTTTACTTGTTTTATTGTTGTACATAGGAAAATAGCATTTTTCTCAGTTATTCAAAAATATAACCTACACATCTCCAGCTATACAGTTGAGCAGCTACACTGGATGGCTTCAAAAACAAAAGTATTAATGTGTTAATGGATTTCTTGTAAGGCAAATGATGTGGTGGTGGTGGTGGTCGTGGGGTGGGGTGTGGAGTCTTGAAGAGAAATCTCTGTTCAGCACACATCTCTTCCAAAAAGAAGAGAACACAAATGGGAAACACTGAAACATCGTCTAACAATCATCAAACAAAGTTGAAAAATATGCACCTTTATATCAATGTGCTTTTTTCTGAACACAGCCTGTTCTGTTGTTCATGTGCAAAATCACTACTCAAAACAGTTATGGAGGGAGCACTGCCTCCGAGTCGTAATTGGTCCAGAGAATAACCAATTCAAATAACCAGTAGGCATTTGTGTATGTTCTGCCTTAGAGGTAGCGCTGCTTTTTAGAGAACCATTTTGAGTAGTTATTTTGCACATGAGCTGCTCTATTAGTGCATCTCAAAACATTATTGTGGAAAATATGCCATATTAGCTATTCATTACATCTAAAGCAAAAATATTACAAGCCCTTTTAGGTTAATATTGATCAGCATCAGCATTGTTCAGGGTCATGGTGGGTCCAGAACCTATATGGCCAATGACAGGGTGCCAATCCATCGTAGAGTACCACCCACAAGTATTTCACACATTCACACCTAGGAGCAATTGTGTGGCCAGTTCATCTACTGATAATATGTCATTTTGGGAGGTGGGAGGAAACCAGAGTACCCAGTGGAAACACATCAAACTCCTCACAGCCAGTGATCTGAGCTGGGTTCGAACCCACAACCTCAGGCACCTGGAGCGGTGTGATGCATACCTGCGGCAGCAGGAAGTATCAATATTAAAATAAAAAGGCTTGAAATAAGTCACTTGAAAAGAAAATTTAATATGAGAGCTTAGTTCGTTAATTAAATTATTAAAAAAATATATTCTTGACATTTGATATTCTAATTTTGAGATGCACTAGTACACTGTAACATTTACTTCATAGTCCACTGACCATAACAGGCAGAGGTGGGTAGTCCAGGCCCAAAGAATAAAAACCCTCCCCAGGATTTTATTCTGACCAGGCAGTCAGGACAAAATCCCGCATTGGATTTTTACTCCATGGACCTGGATTACCCACCTCTAGTAACAGGTAAAGTTAGAGAAACAACAGATTTCATTCATACTTTCTACATAAATCCACAGAGTGACTGATTTGTCAAAAATAAAAGCACAACTTATGACAAGGGCCCTTATTCCTAAAGCTGCTCGGGGTATGAATGCTGATATGGGATCTCGTTAGTAAGATGACTAAATGAAAATAAAATAAACCAGTACTTAACACATTTTGTTTTTCTGTTCTCATTTTAGGAATCTTCCCCCATTTGTCTTCTTTTGAGAACTTTTAAAGATGTTTTACATAGCACCAAAAGGGGTGATCTGTTCAACTTAATTGACTGTTGCATCACATTTGCTTTGAAAATGTGCAGATATTTAAATGTAACCTATTCCTTCATACACCCACACAAGGTTTCCAGCACCCCTTGGCTTAAGAGCTCAAGAGCAAACATTTCTTTAATTCATATGTTCTTCCAAATTTCCAAAATATCTCTGGCCTAGCTGTTTATTTTGTGTACTTCAGAGGCCAACATTTGTCATGAGGTCACAGGGAAGGAAGGTTTCCTTCTGATTAAAGCTGGGCAGTATGGTAAGTTTCTGGCATCACAGGGACATTATACAGGTTTGCGTTTCATTCTTGTGAAAAGAATAATTCAGTATCCCAAATATATGAAACAGTCTGCATGAAACCGCTGTATAAAGTATATTCAAAACAATACATTTTAATTTGGTGGTCTGGGCAAAAATTTATTTGACAGTAGTGAGCAATTTAAATTAGGCAGAAGCAAAAACAGCCTGGGTCCTCTGGAAACATCTGCGCTAACCTACTGTTGCAAGTAACAAGTGCAAAGTATTTGTGCTGGTTACATCTATATTACTCATTACTCATAGGACGGATTTTACACAGTACAAACTATTTAACATCACAAATAACAATTGAAGTTATTCTAACTTGAATAAGTTCTGAAGCCTGGTTTGGTTAATTTTTGAATAATTGCCCAGCCCCACTTGTAATGACTCCTCCAATTAGATCAAGCTTGTCTAAGAAATGCTTCATAGTAGACCTTTCTACTCAACATTTGAGCAGCTCTGAGAGATATTTGATATCTATGTCTGACATTTTGGACATTTGGGCAAATGGTTAAAAAAAGTTTCATGAAACAATATTAATCACATTATTTTGACATGCAGACAAAATGTATGTCAGGAAAAAATCAGTAGGGGCAGATTTTTGAAAACGGCTTTCTAGATACTCTCCCATACAGAGTACATTTTATTAAACTGTGCTGGATCTAATTAATCAGCACTAATCTCACACTGTGGGATGAAATGTTAAGTTTCATTTTTTAAGCACTGAAAATATTCACAATATCCAAATTGTGTCACAATAACAAAATGTATCATGATATCAATAAAAGAGACATATTTCCCACCACTACCCTACAATTGTGGTCAAGTGGCAGCTCAAAGTTTGAAGAGTGAAAAGTCTTGACTCAACAGTTCTAATGAATCGCTTAAAACAGTGTTTCTCAACCCTGCTCACAGAGACCCTCCTGCGCTGCATATTTAAGCATTAACACACCCTCTGCGATTCTGAAGGGCTGGATAATGAACTGATTAGTTGAATCAGGTGTGTTAGGAGTTCTCAAACAGGGATTCTCAGTCCTGATCCTGGAGGCACCCCTACCCCTTTCCCTGCTCTCATCACACCTGATCTAACTAATCAGCTCATTAACAAGCCACTGAGTGTTACAGGGGGTGTATTAAAGCTAAAATATGTAGGGTAGGGGTGCCTCCAGGACCAGGATTGGGAAACAGACTAAAGGCCCAAGTTAAACTGTAGCTGCAAGTCAAATACTACATAACTGATCATTAACATTATTATTACAAATAAATTTTAACAATACTATGCTGCAGAGGTTTATCTTTCTTTATGCCTCAAAATGAATCAAAGTAGATGGCCAGGATGTCAAAACGTCTGTACAAAATTGTAAAAAAGGAATTTAATCTGAGATCAGTACATCTACCCCGAGAAGCTTTCTGAACATGAGCCCAGTAATGAACAAATAAAAAGAAAAGGCGAGTTGGAAGAAGACTCCTAAAGAAAAAGAACGACTACAGGAGTACAAATCATTCATCTGCACAAACCATTAACCAGCGCTCCTATGTTCTGAGTGAAACAAGCCCCCCCAGAGGAAAACTCAAGGACAGTCATCTGGATAAAGAGTAAAAGAGCAGAAGTCTTTGATGATTCGTCTTTTCACATCGTGACCCATAGCTTCATATTGAGAAGAACCAATCAGCTGCCCCCTTCCAAATCAAAACAGTACAGCTGTCCTCGTGAATGTAGCTTATAAAATGTCAAGTGCACCATGTATTAATTAATGCATTGATCAGAAGCAAAGCACACTACAACAATGTAAGGAAGCAGCTTTCTTCAAAGGAAACGATACTTTACATGGAGAAGAGAAACTGCTCCTAGCTTATAGGTTTGTGTTACAGTACGTACGTATATGAGCAGTTACGTCCATGAACGCAGTGAAGTCATCCAAAGTCCCAGAGATAATAAGGGAGCTCTGGTTTGGCATAGCCTCTCTCAAGCAACTGAGAGAGATATATATATTTGTATATATATTTATATATGAGGCACAGGAAAAAAGTTGGAAGATACTCAATATGAACATATCTTCTGGTTCAATCAGGGATGTGATTGGGCCAAGAAAATTCCTGATACGTTAGATTAGAAGCATTTTCAGGTACTTCAGCACAAACCAAAAATGAGAGAAATATGCTGTAATGTAACACGCAAACGTAAAAACAAACACAATCACCTTGATTGGGTTGCGGGGGGCTACTCCAAAGAGTACGCTAAGTGCTAAGAAACTGACACTATTCCATTACAGGAGAGATATTTTTTGCATTATCAAAGGTTGTTATTAGAGTGCATATTGCTACAATTTAAAAGAAAAGGGATCATCTTGGCTTCATCATGAAACATCTCACCAAAATGTTCAGAATCTTTTGAGGCAGCCTCAACACAAGCCCCAAAACTGACTCATTCATGCTTTGGCTACCTTCTGCTGAAATCAAGAATCTGGATACCTAAACCATAAATGAGACTTTACCTACGACTAAAAGTATACACAAGTATACTTTGCTCATCTGATCAGACTTACTCACAAAATATAGACATTTAGCACCATATTAATCTTCTCACTTGAGTTTGCATTAGATTGCCTTCCAAAACCTCCTAATCTCTTTAGAATTGAGCTGAAAGTCAAACAAAACAAATCTCAGCTGACCTATATTAGCTTCCACAACAAACCCTACAGTTTCACGCCACTGAATGAAGAATGGAGCAATCGGCTAGGCTTAGGTTGGGGCTGAGCCTAGCGGATCACCAGAAATCTGCTTTGAGCTGAACAATCACATCCCTGAGATTTGAGTTAGCTTAGTGTAGCACCAAGAAAAGCAAACATCTGGATAAACTATAAAAAGAGGAGGGAAGGAAAATGAAGGAAGACTGTAGTCTGTTTAGATCTTCGAACTCTGACTGTTAACCTCCAAGCTCCAGGTGTGGGTGGGTGGGAGAAGGGGTCCCTGGCACATCAGAAGTTGGTTCTGATTAGTCTGCTTGTGCGTGGGCTCCTGTGCACCTTTGTGTGTTTGGATAAATGGTCACTCCGGGCGAACTTCTTGTCGCACATCGTGCACTCGTAAGGCTTGACCCCAGAGTGAGACCGACGGTGGCGGGACAATTCGTCCGAACGCGAGAACCTGCGGCAGTAAAACAGTAATAAACACCAATTCAACATATACTCCAATCAATTTGTAACTAAACATTTCTCACTGCATTGTTGTTGCTGTGATTTGCAGAACTCTAGGTCCAATTTGAGGGATGTTTTTGTAGTTTGATGTACCTTTATTCACCAAATGTTCACCAAGTATTTATAGCAGACAGCCACACATGCCAGATATTGTTCTTTTCAGACCATAGACTACTACAATTTGTCTTCATTTGAGATGTAAATATTAACAGAATTTAAATATTTCTGTGAATTTTACACTGAACTGCAAATGCATTTTTTTTAAATACTTGACAGTGATCCAAACAAATTAAACATCATAAATATCCTTTATTATTTTTATAAGTATCAGTATTAGCCCTTCTCAGTCCTTTTATTCTGAAATCTGAACCTTGTGTGAGCAAAGAAAGAGAGCAAACAGCCCCTCCCTTTCTGTTTTCCTCTGTTACCCAATACAGATTAAGCATGTACATTTGGACAGAACAGTAAACAGGCACTCTTTGCCATTTAAACTGGGATTTAATTCAGTTTTAAATGTTTATTAACTATTTATAAAAGATCACAGATTGAAAATTCATCACAGATTCATAGATAGGGTAAGTCTTGTTGATCCTGAGTTATGAAGCTTAGAAAGCCCAGATCTCGTGCAGATCTTGGGTTCTAAGAGTTTGTCATTTATATAATAATGTACCGCTTTTTAATGTATTTGAATGCACACATAATCATGCATCCTTATGTAGTAGCCATCATGCCCAAATAAGGAACTGCAGGTTTGTATCCTCCATATGAAAAATGTTAATATCTGAAGTCACACCCTGTGGTGAACAAAAATATTTTAAATGCAATACAGTGCTTTTGTCCTGTGAACAATTAGGGCGGTATGATTTTTACATGATGAATATTGTATCATGAATATTTGCTGAATGAAAGAACCATAAAAGAAATATTGAGATAAAAGAAAAAAATTGACAAAAATAAACATGAAAAAAAAAACAGGAGAAAATAATGGGTCCCTGAATAACACTGAATCTCCTGAACAACAAACATTTATAACATTACATACATTCAACAGGGCAAGCTGATGTTTGAAAGTCTCCTACTTAACCAAAGCACTTTCATCAAGGGATTGCAGGTTTGAGGGAATTGAAAAGAAATGAATGAGAAATAAACAAACCTGATATACAAACACCTTAAAACTGTGCTGCTGCCAAAGCAACGTAGCCACCACACTAGACAATGTTTGCCCAAGTGTGTGTGTGTGTGTGTCTGTGTGTGTTAGTTATACTAGCGAGCCTGCCAGAGTTATGACATCACTTTAGCCTGCATAAATGTTTGCTTGCATGTTGCATGTCTTGAGGACTTTACAACCTCTTTTAGCCTTGCAATTCTGATGTTTCTCAAAAAAAAGATTTTTTTTTTTTTTTACATTTTTGACATAATGTGAATCTTCATGGTGACTGGACCAATAGAAACACTCCAAAATGACTTGAAATCAAATATTTTAACATTAACTTCCACTGAAAGTTAAAGGGCAACAGAAGGAAATCCCTGAAAATGAGTCCGCTAGCTGGTTGTGTCTTTTGATCATGTTTGCCTTGCCAAAGAATTTTAGAAGAAAGTCTCAGGATAGTGTTAGGTTTAAAAGGCTGCTGGTGTTGGTCTTTATTAAGGATTGTTTCCTTCTCTTGTAAAGTTGTGATTTTGTGGATATAAGGTTTGTGCATTATAGCAAAAATATGAATGTACAGTAAAATGCATCAGTTTTAGAACAGGTTGTTTAGCACAGGGTGTGATACCGTAATTTGTGAAAACTCTTAGACCTGAATTTCCTAAAATTGGGATGACACTGCAGAATGACTGATGACTTCTGGGGTCTCACAGACTGCACTATATTACAAGAAGTGTAGAGCAGAATATAGCTTCACCACAGTGCACCGTAAGAGAAGCAACAGCTTGTTGCACAGATTAAACTTTGAATGGTATTGCACTTATGTGTAATGTTACTTGGAAAGGGCGTTTTACCTCCAGCCGCAGTCCGGCCAGCTGCACAAGTATGGCTTCTCACCCGTGTGTCTACGAAAGTGGGCCTTTAGGTGGCTGCTTTTGGTGTACATCTTCTCGCACCCTGGATGAGAACATTTGTGCACCCGCAGAGTCTCTGTGGAGGGTCTGGGTGGACGGGGAGGGATGGCTTTGACCAAGCTGGTGCCCGTTATGCTGACTGCCCTTACTGTGATTGGCAAAGGGGCAATCTTGACATACTTCTGATCTTGGCCTCCTGCCTCACCCATGATGGGCAGGAGGGTTGCAGAGGGCACCTGTGGTGAAAGCAGGGTGATGTTCTGCCCACCCTGGACACCCAGCACCAGGTGAGCCACCCGCAGCCCACTGGCTGTGCCAGCCTGGGGGTTGGTTTGTGGAAGTGGATCGCTGAGCTGCACGGGCTGAATCTGCAGAACCAGTGGAGCACCAACTAGCACAGGCGCAGAGTTAGCTGCAGCGTTATCACTCTGGCCTACAGGGGTCACTGGAAGACTGGAAGACTTAATGTCCGTGTTGCCCAGCTCATTCGGGGAAGACTGCTGTTCTTTTGAAACTACTTCCGTAGACTTCTCCACAGGGTTCATGTGACCCTCCTGGACCAGCTCCATCTTCTCCATTAGGAACTCCTCTATGTCCTCTAGAGTTGGGGAGAATGTGCTGGAAACGTGAGAGATAAAATCAGGCAACCTGGGAAGCTGTGCTGTCCCCAGAGCCTGCTCCGAACCCACTGCAGAGTTTACATCTTCCTCCTCCTCTTCCTCCCCAGTGCTACAGCCATGGCAAGTGCCAGTATCCCCCATTTCTGGGCTGGAGCAGGAGGCTGAGCTGCTCCCTTCACTGCCCCCTACGTCGATAAAAGGCAAGGTGGCCATTACCTGGTCCCCAAGTGAATCATTAGCAGTGGTTACTGCTTTATCACTTATGGAGACCATTTGTTGCTGTCCAGATTCTTAAAAATGTGGGTTGAGGAAGCAGGAAAATGATTCGCCACAAGGCCACACTTTGATTCCACTGGAAAGAAAAGAAGAAGGGGGAAAAGAGAAAGGTTAACAAATAGAAAGCTTAATCTCACATAATAATGTGTAATAAAAAGTGGCAAAATGTAAATATAAATAAGAACAAATATCTAAAGACATCTTAAAATCTACATAAGCTCACTGGCAAATAAATCAGTCACCTGACATGTTTAATGTGGTAGTACATTCAGGTTCCTGCACATGGAACTGCACAATAACTGTTTGGGTTATAAATACCTGCAACTTTAACAAGTTTACTACCTTTAACTTCCTGTACTGTACTGTAAACAAAGTTTCAGCCAGAACAGAACAAATAAAAAGTTGTATTGTCATAATATTATCATGAGTATACCAAACTCTTAGAACCTGAGATCCGCACTTTGTGAGCCGTTACATGGCATTACTATGCTTCATATTTGAGAATCAGAATAATCCACAAACATGAAACATCACAAACTACAAACATACCCTGTCTGACCACGGCATATTCAATCATCAGTTTCCATCCAGCTCAGAAAATGGCTAAAATTCACTCGTTTCCAACCAAATTAAATCCCAGTTTAAATGTCACAGGAGCTTCCAGTGCATGTTTACTGCTCTGCCCATGTGTCCGTCCTCAACCTGCATACAGACTCTGACTGATCAGCCAGAGGGGGGGCGTGGCTGATGACGGGTTACAGAGGAAAATTAGAAGGGAGGGTCAGTTTGCTCTCTTTCCTCACAGTCTTCAAATTTCAAAATAAAAGTCCCGAGAAGGGCTAATACTGAATCATACATAAATACCAAAATAATAAATTAAAATTATTGCAGAAACAGGATTAGTGATTTTAGTTCTTATAAGACAAAACAACGAGGCGCAACTAATATATAATACAATTATATTATAGTAATATATAGTTTAATTATCCCGCCACCCCATTAGGGTACTTTTTAAGTAAGTGCACACATCCTAAAAACGTAAACAAAGCTCTTTCCTCCACACTACTCAAAGCCGCCCATAACGTTGTCGTGTTATTGAAAAGTGCGTCAACATCGGAGAGCAGCAGGCCTGAGCAGCTCTGCTGCCTGTTCCCACCCGCTCGGCCCTGCGCTGAGCGCCGGACCCTTCCCCAGCGCCACAACACACGTGCCTCATGGCAGAGCACATGTCAGGTAAATAAAGCCTGCGATCCGCCTCGCTGTCCCCGAGTCCGTCGCGCAGGGTCATTCCCAGCCTGCCCTTTCCCAGCGGCCCGAACGTCACACACACCCCCCGTTACCTTCAGCGGGGTGTAAGCGAGCCCCCCGCGGGCGGATGCGCGCTACGCTGCGTCTCCCCGCGGCCCTTTTCTGCTGTTATTGTCCAGGACGGTGTCCTCCTCGACTCGGCTCCATGTTGGCGTTTTCTCGGAGGCCCCATCACATGACGCGCATTGCAATGCACGCCAGGGCAGGGATCCGATTCCTGCGCGCTGATTGGCTGCCTTCGCGGAGGCTCGACCCTAGAGCGCGGTTCCGATTGGCTGAGCCGCCACGGGTCGTGAATTATTTATGTAGCGCCCTCTCCTTCCCTCCCTCCCTCCCTGCGAGAAAGCGCCACATGGAGGCAGCGGGGCAACAAAAGGAGCTTTCTGCGCCAAACAGCTCGCTTTCATCAGCGCGTGCAAACAGTTTCCAGTCAGCTTGATGGTCTCTGGTGTTCCCAGCTGTCTAGAACCGCACCCAAGCCACAATGTCGTCGTGTACAGCAGTGTTTCTCAACTGCTGTCCTAGAGGCACCCGTACCCCGCGTATTTTGGAGGTTTCTCTGCTTCCATCAAACCTGATTCAACGAGCTCATTATAAAGCCCTTTCAGAGGGTTGAGAAATAGGGCTGGAGAGAAACACACCTTGATCTCAGGCTGATATTAACACTCATTAAGATTCAATCCACAAAAAGGGAAATAGAAGTGCATTTTGAGAGATATTAAAACCCCAGTGAGTGACAGAATGAGGTGTGAGACCTCTAGTGGTTCCACCTGTTCATAATTTTAATGTAAAGCGGGTTAAAAGCACTTACACACACAGTCCTACAGATGGCAGTACAACAAAAGTTGCAATCCTGCAGAGACCCTTACGAAAACAGCTGTTTTTGCAGTGGCATACAAAGTTTGGACAAAAAAGTAAAGTAAAAGTAATTAAAATGGCAGTAAACTCTTCCTATTATGGAGGTTAAAAAAATCATAGGATCTCTAGAAAGGCAAATCAGAACCTACACTTGAGGGCAAAAGACCTCCAGAAAGATTAAGCAGACTCGAGTTCTGGTGCATTGTTCTAAAGTTCTGCGACACTTGCACAAATATGTCCTTAATGTAAGAGAAAACCTCTCCTGTATCCTCGCCACAAAATTCAGTGTCAGAAATTTGCAAAAGAACATCTAAAAAAGCCTGTTGGAAACAAGTCCTGAGCAAAAATGTGAAATGAGGAAAAAATGGAACAGAATTTCATGAAAAGAACTCCTCTCCAACCATTAAGCATGGGGGTGGATCAATCATGCTTTGGGGTTGTGTTGCAGCCAGTGGCATGGGGAACATTTATCAGGTAGAGGAAAGAGTGGATTCGGTGAAGTGCCATCAAATTCTGGAAGCAAATGCAACACCATCTGTGAAAAAGCTGAAGTTGAAAAGATGACGGCTTCTACAAATAGATAATGATACTAAACATATCTCAAATCCACAATAGACTTCCTCAAACTCCCAATGGACTTATGGAGGTTTTGGTTGGCTTTCTTAAAGATGTACACACATGCTTGTGAGGGTGTGAGATGCTGCGGGAGAGGAGCAGTGACCATCTGATGTATGATAATGTTCCTGAATACACACACTCCAGCACGGCTGACATGCAGATGGATCGCCTCAGATACAGAACAGCAGGTATGTATATCTATGTGCTTTCTGGTCAGCACACGAGCACAGATATCAGTTTTCTACGTCTTCCAGAGTTTGACTTACACAGATTCCCTGAGCTACCATTTCTAGAAACACTGATATCTTTGATTTATAGCAATTGTGCTGCTAAGCTTAGTTTCATCATTTCATTTAAAAAATAAATGTGTCTAATCCTGATTTCTTTAAAATTGAACTGACCAATGTCCAATTACTGACATGTTTTAACCCTAAATTCTCACTGTGTAATCTAAACAAACACTTGAAACACACTTGGATTTCCAGTAGATACTATTAGACAAAGTCTTTATTTAAATAATGTTTTTTTTTTATTCAACTAGCATTTTAAATTCTTAGACAACAAATGACATTCTTATTGAAAAAACTTTCAACATTTTATTTACACACACACAGTAGTGCTTGAAAGTTTGTGAACCCTTTAGATATGTTTATATATCCACATACATTTGACCGTAACTAAATCCTAAAATCAGACGAGGAGAACCAAATCAAACAAATGAGACAAAATATTACACTTGCTCTTTTATTTATTATGGAAAATCCAATGATGTATATCTGTGAGTCCCTAAAGTATGTGTGTTTGCTGATGTGTCCTTATGCAGCAATAACTGCAACTAAATGTTTACAATAACTGTTCATTAGTCCTGCTCACCAGCTTGGAAGAAGTTTAACCCATTACATACAAAACAGCTTCAACTCTTTTATGTTGGTGGGTTTCCTCCCATAAACTTCTTACTTCAGGTCCTTCCACATTTCAAACATTTCAGGCCTTTGTTAGAAAAACTTTTGTGATTCAGCTCACAGACACGTCCTGACATTTTCCATTAGAATTTGCTGGTATAATTCCGATTTCATTAATAATGGTAAGCCGTCCAGATGCAAAGCAGCCCCAAACCATGATGCTAGCCAGTCTATTGATGAGTCCCTTGGTAATTCTTGGGTTGTTCTTGCCCATCCGAACCAATTTCACCTCAGCTGAGGGTGACAACTTGGATCTTCTTCCAGAACTCGGCAAAGTGCCTGCACCACCCATGTACTTATGTTGTTCAATCTTCTGAGGCCTTGATCTGGGCACATAAAAATGATTTTTTGGAACTTTCAGCTCTGCTGAATTAATAAAGAGTGAGTGTATATATATTTTACTTTAAAATATACATATATTATACTACTATATTACTATGTTTTACTCTGAACACTCCCCCAAAAATGTGCACAAAATTCTTGTTTCTGTTACAGATGTATGTTCTTAACACAATCTGCCCCAGAACAAGAAAAGTTCAAAGAAATCATGAAAGCCCAATACTACCATAGCATCTATATTTTCTACTGTAAATAAAAAAATAATATAAAACACAAAAAGAAAAACAGACACCCAAAACCTTAATTATTACCATTTCATTAATTATATGTTAGAGTATGAGCATCTGTTTAGACCTTTGGCTCAAAAAACAGTCAAACAGTCAATGACCACTAAACAACCACAGTCCAGCATGGCACACATGAGCAAATAAATAACATACAAATAAATTAAAATGGAACAACATGAAACTAAGCAAACCACCATCATGAGGAAAATACTACAAATCTTTCATCAAGGCCAACTGCATATCTGTAAAAGCAATAAATAACAGTTTTGGTTGGCATTTGTCCCATAAAACAGCACAGAATTCTGTGATAAAAATGTTTCTCTTAAGTATTTTCCAATCTTTCATCATGTTAAATTATTTTAATTTATACTTATAATATAAGTATAAATGTAATTTATAATTTTACATTTTTTTAATCTAATCTACATCAGCCACACCTCGAACATCCAGGTGTTGATTCTCAAATCCACTGAAGCAACTTTCAACTGCCTGTTTGGAGTTAACAGGTTTCCACAGCAAAATTTGTATTTACAAAGAAATTACTGGCAATGGTGATGATCAAACCTATGCTACACGCGTAGCTTGAAAAAGAGTAGAGCTTTTTTATCAACAAATAACAACAGCTTGATGAGGTCACTTCAGCATCTCCATGTCTACCCGGTCATAAACAACCTTGCTTGCAAAATACACAGCCAGCAGGCTGAAGACAGAAGCACAGGCCATGTAGGCAGTCACGCTGTGGAAGAGCTGCACTATAGAACCCATGAAAAGAGAAGGCACCACCTGTGAGAGCAGATAAGCACTGTCCAATATGGCTATATCCAGGCACATGCCCCTGGCTGGCGGGGAGGATGCAGTGGATGTGTCCACAGGCAGGGAAACATGGAGATTAAGGGATGTTGAAACAGCAGGTTTGCTACAAGGTAAGCCTATAAGTACAGAATGTCCATTAGTAAACCCATTAGTGCTTCGGTATTTGGTTGAGGACTGTGTTTGAGCTGACTTCCTCTTTTCCAGCTCATCCCCACTGGACGGGAGCTTGGATCTACTGCTGGAGAAAAACACCTGAGAAAAGAGAGTCAAGTGTTAAGTCATGATTTTCAACACATGCAACACTATCACCAGGGGATCCCAATTTGATCTCCAGTGATGCCTCAGCCAGATCTTTAGATCCCTAAAGAATACAGTTGATCTGTTTGGGTTGGTAGGAAGGCTCCCCTCTCTTCCTGCCATACAGTGCAGTCAGCACTGACATAACCGAATTGACAGTGAGGCCAGAAACATACTAAACACAAGCATGTAAATGCATCTTCCTGTCGCACAAACCTAAGGCATGTTAAGTCATGTGGTGGTTAAAGCACTCAGTACTGAAGGGGGAAACAGAGGACAAATGATCAAATCCAACTCATCGATGACACTGTGGTGGTACAAAACCACTTTGGTTGATGTGCCCCTCGCAGCCATGCTCAGAATGTGTTGTGGCACATTTTTAATGCAATTACGCATAAAAACCCAGTCTGCTTAAATCAAAGTGTCTGTGTTCATGTTCTTGTGTGAAGTATGTTTCAGGCCTTAGTGAACATGCAGGTGTGTTCACCCTCCCAGTGCCAGTAGCATTATGTGATAGGAGGTGTTCTAGCCAGTGGCTGGGAACTGATTTTGAAAACCAAATCAAGTGTGGAACCACTGTTCAAAATAGTTTCAAATTGAACATCCTCCAAACATTCCTGAAAGATCTCATTTACTCATTACTTACTGTACATGAAGTACCCTTTAATAAGGCATCTGTTCATGTACACATGTTTCTTTTTCAGATAATGAAATAACATAGGAATCTTACTCTATGATGCTCAAGCTTTATCTGGGTCTGGGTCAATAGACTTAAAATACTGAATAGAATATATGTATTAAAATATGTTTTTTTTATTATTTCTTTTCAAGGTTGACTTTAAAAAGAAGACAAAATAAATATGCTTTACCTGCTTGTCAGAGTGGTAGAGGCAGATAAGTGTATAAGGTAGGACCTGCAGAGTGCAGAAGGTGAATCCTGTCACAGCGGCCATCGTGGTGACCAGAATGACACTATGAGACATGGTCATCACTGCCGTGGCCAATGCAAGCAGTGCCACACTGCTCAAGTACAGCATCCGGGCACCTACATAGGCCACCATGCGCTCCATCAGCAAAGAGAAGCCCACCGATGCCACACACTGCAGGAACAGGCCTAAACTGGCCATCCGCACACCTGGGGGTAACAGCAAAAGTCAAAAACATTATGCAAAATTAGCACAACTGGTGAATATATACACATGATTAAATTTGCAACTAACGATTTGTAATCTTTACAATAATATTACATTAATACATTAATTGTTTCTATACAGCACTGCCATTAACCATCTGTTCAACCTGCAAAGCATCCTTTTATGGAGCAACTTATATTAAGTACTACACCACAAGGCATTTTTACAGAGCCCCTAAGGTGACACCCGTCTTAAAAGTTATGGCCATGATATAGTAAGGCATGGGAATGACTCAGTACTGCATAGAAATGAGATAGTTAAGTCATGTTAACAACTTAGAAAGGTGTGGGAACAAGATAGTTAAGTCATGGGAATGACTTAGTAAGGGTGGTGACCTTTTCCAAAATCCCCCTAGTGGAATGACATTCAAAACTGGACACAGCTTCCTTCACGCAAGGACAGGGTGGGCACATTCTTTTCATTACCAAAAATTACCAAGATATATTGAAAAACGGATGCTGCTTTCCTCTTCATCCAAGAGGGAGGGAGAGAGGGGATCGGGGGAATGCCCACACAGTATTTTTGTTAAAAAAGGGACAAATGACATTTAAAACTGCAGACTCTGTGGGGATGATCCATGCCCTGATAAACAGACATAAACATATTGCTAACTTATTTGTTCTTTAGAGTCACGAGAATCATTACAATCATTAGTAAACAGGCTTTAAAAACTGAAAGTACTTAAAGTGCAGATAGAGTAAAGATTATAACTTTCAAACTGTTTCAACTTTCGATAGTCTACAACCAATATTGTACCATTAATAGTACAGATGTCATAACAAAGCTGTGATGGCATTTTGGTGTGTGTTGCACTGTGTGTAACAGGCTTAGCAGTGTCATTGGGGGTTTATCTTCTGTGTACACATACTGTGCTACTTTTGGCCACACCTTGTTGGTACACTTTTTAAGCACACAGTTGGAGACTGTAGCTCATCTTTTCACACGCAGTTTGTGGCCGTCATCATTAAGGTCACTGGATATTTTTAGGCGGTGTGCTGGCAATGATCCACAACCAAAAGGATATCTGATCAGTGGTGGTCTTGTGGTGGTCTCTGTCCACTGACAAATGGTTAGGGGTAACTGTAAACCTAAAAAAGTCCACCTAAATTGTGGATGAACTAGATAAAATGGTCAAGAACTGGCATGTAGGGTTGGGTAATATGGACAAAAAAAACATATAAATATATTTTAGCTGAATGGTGATATACAATATATGATGTAGGAATGTGAACAAATGAGGACACCCCAGTCTGCTAAAAATCATTTTAAAAGTCCCTTTTTAACCATTTTTAAACATATTTAAATTTGATCATTTTTTATACACCCTAAGACCCCTTATGCCAGAGCTCTGACTTATGTTCTCTCCATGGTTTGTGCATTAGAATGTGAGTGGGGTTGGAGGGGAGCAGAGGAGCTGAGAGCAGGGGTGGAGCACAGCAAGAGCAGAAAAAAATGTTTTACACAAGACATTATATGAAAACTTTAAAATTCTATATAGACAATATCACCTCAGTTCATATCCCACTCTGTATCTCTATATAGGTCTGAATATCAATATACATATCGCCCAACCCTAAATAAAAGAATTTTGTACACTTCAGCACATGTTCCAGCAGTTCTCAAACTATGGTTCATACCTGCCTATGTAGCAAAATAAATACTCTTTATAATTTAAATCTACTGTATATTCATCCACAAATTTGAGTATATATATATATATATATATATATATATATATATATATATATATATAAACGTTATACCAGTTTTTAATGTGAAGTTTTCATCTTCACAAGTCATTGCTAACAGAAGCACATTGAAACTTGTTTTGGGCAGTACTCATGGACGTGAACTGTGGTTAAATTCTTCAGTCTTTGCTCACACCTATAAGTTACAGTGTACCGTGTATTTTTACTGAGACTCTGCACACCAAACCGTGATAAAAACCGACATGGCACCACACACGCATAGTCACACCTTGGGGCAATTTAGTACGTCCTTTTTGGGAGGCAGGAGGGAACCGGAGTACCCAAAACTTCTCGCAGCCAGCAACCTGAGTGGGGGTCGAACCAACAAACCCAGGTTCCTGGAGCCGTGTGACCAACACAGCACTTGCAGCACCATCATGCCACCAGCCAGATGTCTGAAAAGTCCTCCAAAACTACCACAGAGAAAGCTACATGCTCATGAATGCACTACCTAATTATTTTACAGCAGTTTAGAGAAAAACATTTTTAACTATGTTTGTGGTGGAGGGACACATCCAGCCTGTTAGAAGGTAGCATAGTTCCCAAAGAAAATGTTTTTCAGATTTACCACTACTTTATCATCATTAATATTACATATTTAACACAGATGATATTTTTAGGGGCATATGTGGTTTAGGGTTGTGAATAAAATGGCTATATTTATGTACTAGACATTGTAGTCCCTGGTTCCTACCACAACCACAAAGACATCAGAGTTGGCTTCCATACCAGGAACCTTTTCACTCCAAAATACTAAAGATTAATGTCTCAATTTCCCTGTTTCCATATGAATAAAGTGTCTGAAATGCAGCTAACACACTTCTACACAGCAATCACTGACATATTTGATACATCAAAGCCATAATCAGAACCTTCAGATCAAATATGGAGACAATATGGGGACTGGATTGAGAAACAGAAGCACAATATCACCACACCACTGAAAAAGAGCATGAGCCGATACCTTCCTCATAGTGAAGCCTCTCCACGGTCCCTGGCTTGGCACTTGGTACCCCACCGTACAAGCCCTCACCGACAAAGTCAGTATAAAACAACACAAATGTCATAAGAGCCATCCAACTGCAGAGCTCAGCCACAAACAGCCTACCAATGACCTTGGGCATGCCGCTGCACAGCGAATAGAGGCTCAATACCACAGACAGCAGGCTGGCTAGGTAACGCTGCAGGACGTGACTTGCTGAGAGCAATCCACGGGGCCAAATGCAGGAGCTCCACAAGGTTTGGACTCGCCTGGAAGCCTCCAGTCCACTTCCTCCAAGTCCTGCTGTCTGTTCCTCTGAGATGAAGGCTGTCGTCATCAGGCAGATGAAGAAAATAATGATTAAGAGAGTATAAATGAAAGCCTCTTGGCCTCCAAGGTAGGCAGTGGCACCCAGGGTGCTCCAGTCCACAGCAGGAAGCAGGTAGCCCACACAGCCACCCAGGCTGAGCATCAGGGAGAACACAGAGAATGCCCTACGGCTCTCCTCTTCTCCAGGGTAGAGGTCCGACACCAAGGCCTCCAGAGGGGTGAAGCAGGCCTGCCCGCAGAACTGCATGAGACAGATGGCCATGACTAGCAGGGGGACCTCCAACCATTGGTGATGCTGTTTAGAGAAAAGGGCAGCAATTTGGGAAGTGTGGGGGATGACTACAAGTCCAAGCATTACACCAACACACAAGGCCCAGATGAAAGGACGCCGGCGTCCATAACGGCTACTCCAGCCGTCACTCACTGAACCAATTGGTGGGACCAGTAGTAACCCCAGTACAGGCCCCACACCTGTAAGGCAAGTTAAAAAATATGGAATTAATTTTGTAACATATAAACTATATATATAACATTTAAACTAAAAATATAACATATAAACTCATTTTTTTTACATATAATTCTATGTGAAATATAATTCACTGTAGACATATTCAGAATTCTTCACAGCCATTACAACCAGACATCTGATGTGCCTAATGCTTCGAAAAGACACATTACAGGTTACCAATGTTGTTATTATTATACACAAGACCACCACAGAGCAGATATTAGTTGGGTAGTGGGTTATTCTCAGCACCATAGTGACACTGACATGGTGGTGTGTGTTGCACTGGTATGAATGGATCAGACAAACAGTGCAGACAGTGCAGCAAAAGTGTTTAAACACTGTATCCTCTCACTGTCCACTCTGTTCGACACTCCTACCTAGCTGCTCCACCTTGTAGAAGCAAGGTCAGAGACAGAAGCTCAACTGTTGCTTTACGTCTGTCATCCTCTAGTCCTTCATCAGTGCTCACAGGATGCTTTTATCTGGATAGGATAGGATAGGACAGGATAGAACTTTATTGATCCCTTGGGAAGGTTCCCTCAGGGAAATGAAGGATACTTCTGCTTGGTGGGCTATTCTCAAACCAGCAGTGACACTGAGGGGTGTAAACACTCCAGCAGCACTGCTGTGTCTGATACACTCAGACCAGTGCGCACACACACTCACCACCACCATGTGTCCCTGCAATGCTAAGAATGACCCACCACCCACATAGTACCTGCTCTGTGGTGGTCCTAGTCATTGAAGATCAGGGTGAAAGGATGCTAACAAAGTATACAAAGAACTACAAAGTGCTCCTGTATGGTCAGTCAACTGGGCCCTTGGGTTTTATATATGCACTGTAGAGATAAACAAACGTCACTCTTTCCTGTTCATGTATGATTCACCACGTTGAATTTCCAGTATTTTCAAGCAAACATTATAAGTCAACAAATGTCCTGGTAAAAACCGGTACTTAAACAGTACCAGGAGGGGGTGTGAACTTAGATTTACATTTTAAAACAAAAAAAAAAACCTGACACTTGTCTCAACAACTGCAAGCTTTGAGATACTAATTACCTTTTAAAACTATAATGAAAAATGGAATCAATTATCTGTACACAAATTATTAACTCACTGAGCAATTAATTAGGAATTTACAGGGCAACCGGAAAGGATTCACAGTGCTTCATTTTTTTGTTACAGCCTTACTCCACAATGGATTAAATTATTTTTACCCCCTCAAATTCTACACACAATGCCCCACAATGACAAAGTTAGAAAGGTTTGTTTGAAATATTTACTAATTTATTAAAAATTAACATATAAAATATGTACATAAGTATTCGCAGCCTTTGACATAACACTCAAAACTCGGTTGCATCTTGTTTCCTCTGCTTTTTGCTACATTATCCTTCAGATTTTTCTGCAGCTTGATAGGAGAACATCTGTGCTAAATTCAGTTGATTGAACATCATTTGAAAAGGCACACACCTGTTTATATAAGGTCCCGCCAAACTTGGCTGTGCTGGTTAACCAGTATGATCAGCAGGATTACCAATATGACCAGCTTCACCAAATTGGCCGAAAAGCTTCACCGAGCTGGTTGACTAGCAAGATGAGCATGACAAGCAAGACCAATATGGCAGACCAACATTAACCTGCATGACCTGTATGACCAGCTTGCCAAGCTTGGCCAACCTGGTCAACCAGTATTACTAGCATGGCATTAAGCCTAGTTGAACAGCATGACCTGTCTGACAACCAACATGACCAGCAAGACCAAGTTGGTGGACCAAAATCAATGCAAAATTCACTCTGCTGGTCAATAGCTGGTTAAGCTGCTGGTTTACCACCATAGGGTATGTGTTTCGTCTGAATGCCCAACTTATCAACCACCATGACGACTAAGAACAAAGCTGTTCTTGAACTGGATTCCTCAGCAGGGATGTAAATTACTCTAGCCTGTTTCACTAGAGCAAAACATCAAACCCAAACTTCGAGCAACTCTCAGCTGACCAATTCCAAATGTTTTTTTTCCACCCAACTATTCCCTTTACATTTTATTTTTCGCTAAATGAACTTGCTCACCCAGCACCATGGTCATGAAGTGCTCCTGCACTCCAGCCTCCAGCAGCATGGGAGGAATGTATATAGTTCCGGTTGCCATGCATATCTCCAGCCCACATGTCAGTACATTGACCAGGAACAGGTCAGAGAGCCTACCACGCATGGCCAGAATCTCAGCTCTTCCACTTCTCCTTCTCCCTCCTTGACCTAATAATCCTTCTGTGGAAATAATTTGTTGGCTAAACTATGAGAGAAAAAGCTGGCAGAAGAACTGAAGACTTGAGAAGTTCATCCTCCACCATGTGTCCTCCATGTTGCCTGGAGGAAAAAAGAAAAAGCTTGGTTAAATTCTCTGTGTAGAGAAGAACAGAGGAAACCCTCATACACACAATAATTGCACATCATAGTTTTGCCTATTGAACCATTTGTAACGATTTTGGGGGGGTTTAGATGTCGTTATGTGAAGAAGGGATAGATATGAGTTGGACTTCCAACTTCCAGCTTCTCTAGTGCTGAAAGAACAGACTTTCCCTTAGCAAGATGACAGCAGCCCACTGTTTGCTATGCTGATGGTCCACTGGTGTGCAGTTCAGTGTTTTCTGGATGGCTCACTGGTGGTTAAGCAAAGCATTAAACAAAATATCACTTGTATTGCTCATTTTCCAATCAGATTTGGTTTACATTAGTTTAGTCAATAATGTCTATCTAGCAAAGCCTGAACACCATAAATAATAAAACAATCATCATGGCTTGGTCATTTCATACTTTACAGTTGTTTGTAATGTTTATTTTCCAAAATACTCTCTACTCTCTAGGTCACCCCATTTAACACGTGAATTGTTTTCATTAGTAATTTAGGTTTGTAAGATGAAACACTACTCTCTCTCTCTCTCTCTCTCTCTCTCTTTATATATATATATATATATATATATATATATATATATATATATATATATATTATATATATATATATATACAGTTGTACTTTCTGGTCTAGCCAAAATCTGGCAACCCTGACAAATCATAGACCAGCTGAAAGATGAGATGGTCCATCAAACTAATAAGAGAAAACATATGCAATAATGGTCAGCCAGCAACCAGAATGGCCTGCCTGCATATTGTGTGTTTTTTGCATGGGAAGAGCTTTTTATCACTTTCACCCATCATCCCTGCAATAAAAAGCTGCTGAGGTAGATTTTCCATGTCCTCCTATTGACTTTTTTTAGTATTGATGTTAAATGTTGAAATGATATTTTGATCGCCAAAGAGGAAAGTAACAAATGGCTATTAAATACAACTGGTGGAATCTGCATATACTTATGATCCTATTGCACCCATATTTGACATTCAGTGTTCAGTTTAATTCCCAGCTGACCCTTTAAAAATCGTAACTAGATAAAGCCCTGCCCTTTCAACAAAGCAAGCCAATCATCTGTCTGCTTACAGATCAAGTGTTAACTTCAACAAAATGAGTCAATCAGCTGTCTGGTTATGCCTTATCATGTAGATCTGTGCAGTTTCCAGAACAAGTAGAAAAAATCATGCTTTGTGCATTACTAGACAAACATGACAAACTACTTAAGATTTTATGGGTTTTTATTTACAATTCAGAATGTGTTTTATAAACTGCGATTTAGCTTAACCTGTGACCTTTTAAAGTAACAGATTCGATAAATTATAGAAATGTGGAATGATCATTCTCTATGACAATACATAATACATTAAATTAAATACATTGAAATAATTAATTACAGAAATAAAAAATCAAATTATATGAATGTTTTCATAACTCCTCGTGGTTATCCATGCACTGTGTACTAGAAAAGATCTATTTGCATTCTAAGTAGTTTGAGATATTGAGCCTATAAAAGTCTTTAAGAAGTGGCCACTGACAAATATGAAATAGGAACATACAACTTAAACAATGCAATTTTGATAAAAATGTCAGATGGAACCTTATAGGGGACAACACCTCTAAGGCAACTCAGATTATTGGGTTAAGCAATTTTGTGCTCTTTTTTAATTTGTAAATAAAATAAAATAAATAAGTCTTGATGAATTTCCTAGTGTACCAACTGTAGAAGTTAACATAAAAGTCATAAATGCAGGGTCATCAATATATTTTCTTTATTAATTGTTCAGACGGTGAAAAACACTCCAGTTTTAAATAATTAGACTTAAGAATGAGAGCGTTTATGTAGGAGAATAATCCAGGTTGTCCGAGTGTGGACCATCAGAGGCAAATAGTCAGTGGGGAACCAACCTCATCAAACCAGTGGACTGATACACACACTCTATCGGGGCTCACTCTGTGTGACATACTCTTCTGTTCAGCTAAACAGAAATAGCATCTCGCCTCTTCATCCCAACCTTTTTAAATAGATAACAGATTGGTTTTTTACAGTATCTGAAACCATGAACATGCACCTGGTCAAATTATTTCACAATTTCACAAAGTGCAATTTTAAATGATTACACAGTGGTCAGTAATGCAGCTGGGTTTTTATTTACTTGTTAAATTGGCACAGTTTCAATTAATAAAACAGGGGTGGGAAAGCCTCGGAGAAGATATTATTAGACTATAAAAAAGCTACACTTGGCTGAGAGTAGATGGGCTAAAAAGCAAGGAAATACAAAGTGCATAACTGCCACAGATAACTTCACCACCCATTAGTCAACTTGTAATGACAGAATCACACACCCCAGCTGGCTGGCGTTCACACTGTGTAAACAATGTAGCTCATGGTTACATACAGAGCATTGACCATCAAAAGGCCATACATATTGCCTAAACATACTCATGGGACATTTTACTTCTGTTTTGCATCAACCTTTCCCACATGCCCTAACTGGACTGGTCAGTTTTAGTCTGACTATGACTAAGACTGTAACTTGGGAAAAATGATCTTTCTTATGGAGAGCACCATAATATCAATAATGCCAGTTATTGTTTTTATTGACTATGGATCGTTAGTGTGTTGGAGTTCTGGAGCCCTCATCAACATCACCTGTGGTGAATTAAACCAACAAGCTGAAAAGCACAACTACACGCTGGAATCAAATTGCTTTTCGGTTGGTGTCGGATTTGTACATTTTAATCTTGGAGCGCCATTTTCCATCCTGTCTGTGTTGTAGGGAAGTCTATAAAATTATAAAATTATGAGTAAACCTTTATCTCCAAGCACAACCTATAGGAAAGCATGCCTTCTGAAAATCTGTCAAGAAACTGGTACCAACTATGGTAACATTTTCATTTGAGACTACAACTGCAACCCTATAAATACCTCATCTTCAGAAATAATCATTTGTGGCAATCGTCATTCTATGATACCTTGATGGGAAATAAAAAGCAAACGTGGCAGTTCTGAAAGTTTTTTTTTTATGTGATATCTAGCAGCTGTTTTGACCACAAACAGAGACGAGGGAAAAATGTTAGGTTAATTAGCGCAATCTAAGCCAAAACAAGTTTTTGACTTGTTACCAGAGTGGAACCTATTTTGGTGCAGTGCAGTAAAGTTTCAGTGTCAGTCAACTTGTTTTGTCCTATTAAGCCGAACCACTTGAAAGCAGGTAAGCCCACATAATGTAGTCCTTGGTAAAAACACCCAAAATGAGAAATGGGTTTTCTTATAGCCTCATGGGTAAGTCCTTGTAAGGCTGTTGTCTAGCTCTATTTAAACCTTAAAAAGTGGTATGGTGACTATAAATGTATTGCAACAGTCTCTCATTAGGCTGAATCTGATTTTGACAGTGTCCTTCAAAAAGCTTGCCCATCCTACAGTGGTGAGTGAAAGTTTGTAAACCCTCTAGAATTTTCTATATTTCAGCAGTGTTAAAGTGTTAAAGTAGATAAGGAAAACCAAACTAATGAAACAAATATTACACCTGCGCTCCTTCATGTGATCCAGAAAATGTTCACCTACTACACATAATGAAAATTAACTTGTGTCAATGAAATGAAAATCTCCTTTTTCATTTGTTTTTTAATTTTCATCATGATTCAAACCCTGTAGCTGCTTGGTACACTGTATAAATATCTCTTATACCAATAAAAATGCTCAAAATTAGTCAAATAATCTCTTATTTATTCACTTAAACATTTAAAACAACTTTGTAGATTTTGTTTGATAATTGAAGATATCTGGGGAATAGCAGGTATGTGAACCTTTAGGATTAACAGATATTTGAAGGTGAAACTAGAGTCAGTGTTTTCAATCAATGGGATGACAATCAGGTGTGATGCTTTTTTAAGAACAGGGATCTATCAAAACCTGATCTTTATAACATTCTGTGGACATTCTGTGACTTCAAGCATAAGTTAACAGTTACCAGAAACACCAGATATTGAAAACAATGGTTCACATACTTTTGCCACTCACAGAAATGTAATATTGGATCATTTTTTCTTTAATAAATAAATGACCAAGTGTAATATTATGTCTTGTTTGTTTTGCTTCTCCAGGTATTCCTGCCTTGCACCTGATGATTTCAGGTTGGATCTCAATCTATTCAGGATGAAGTGGATAAATAATGACTGACGGACTGACCTACTTTTAAATCTGATTTCAAGTTTTAGGTCAAATCTATGCAGAAATATGAGAATATTGAGGTTCACCAGTTTTCAGTACTTACTGTAGCATATAACTACTGTGAAATATGTTTGTACCTTTGTTTTATTTTTTTTTATTTATTTATTTATTTATTTTTTGTTAGGTAAGTGTAGTTATGGGGAAGTATTTTCCTCTGAGCTGAGACCACACCTGAAGCCTTTGCTTTCTTGGGATCAACACTTTATGTTGCGGCCTAACCTAGACAGGTCTTAATACATAGCATAGATTCAGTCGAATTCAACATTTCCATTGATTTCCATTTCCCAGTTCCATTTTTTAAGTGCATTATATTTGTTCCCTTGCTGCGTGCGATGATTTGATCCAAATAGGCGGAAATAGGGTAATGGTGCACAGATGGAGGTAAAAGCTTGTTACTAAGAGGTCTGAAAGTGATATGGTAAAGAAAAGGGACAGCTATTGGTTTATAGTCCTATTTGCAAGTAGGTATTGACTTTCATTTAGCAGTGAACTCAACCTGTAACCTCAGGA
This sequence comes from Acestrorhynchus altus, assembly GCA_034509495.1. Taxonomy (NCBI): domain Eukaryota; kingdom Metazoa; phylum Chordata; class Actinopteri; order Characiformes; family Acestrorhynchidae; genus Acestrorhynchus; species Acestrorhynchus altus. The sequence goes on from CM067521.1 coordinate 10,694,481, forward strand.
TTACCCTCATTAAATAAGTGTAAATATTCACTAGACAGGAATTAATGAAAACAACATGGTTAACATGGAGGGCCTTTGGATCTGAGCTGGATTTAAATGTAACTACTGACTCAGCACATAAGACATATTTCAAATGAGGGAAATGTATGATCATATTGTTGATGTGATCTTATGAGTTGGGTATAAATATTACAGATGTTACTATTATATTTTTACTAATATTTACAATAATATTTTTTTTTTATTATTTATAGTGTTTTTATAAGCTTGATTTTTATTGATCAACATATATTATCATATATATATATATATAATATATATATATATATATATATATATATATATATATATATATATAAAACCAAATTCAAAGGAAAAAGTTAGGACACCCTATGCTGACATTGACTGGAAGAAAGATTTTTTACTTCTCCATGCAGAATTCTTTAGGCCATGTGATGTTTCAGCATCAGTCTTCATACAGGTGGTTTGTTCCAGATGTCCTGGTCTATGTCTAAGTGTTCCATTGCAATCTTTAGCCTGGTCCTGCTGTATGTTTCTTTATTTAATTGATTGATTCTTTGCACACCTCCCATCAAAATCAAACTTGATTGGTCTCTTTCTGACAGAAGATGCTGCACTTTAACATTAGCTGTGGCAAGATTACCTGTTGGTCCTGTGAAAACATTTTAGGACTGTTGAAGACACATCTTGCACTATGCTCTTGGGCTGAACTAGCTAGGACAGCATGCCCTGGCCATGTGGGCAGTTGTTTTAAATATTCTCCACTTGTAGGTTATTGTCTGGACTGCAGAATGGCTGATTTTGTATTGTTTTGAGATACCTAACCCAGACTCATCTGCATCTGCAACCTTCTTTAATAGAAAGCCTCCTCCAAGGTCCTCTCTAATGATGGTCTAATCACGTCTGATGGTAATTTTAGGCATTTTAACTAATAAATGTCACAGGAAAATTGCATTTGTATTAATTATGTTTGACAATTTTTGAAAGATTTATTCTGTTTTATGTTCAGTTATATCATCAGTTTAACATGACTGTATATTCACATATATTAAACACACTGACAAAGGTAAGCAGGTATTGGGTTGGTCTGGGTCAATAAAAATATGCTGAATGTGAACTTTTATCAGACGTCAGTAATACAAGCCTTCATTTAATAAACTTTATTATTGCCTATGTCAATTAATTTGTCATTGAATTTACAATAAAGTATTTTTAATCTTCTTCATCACAAGTTTGCCTATATTTCAGTTCATTTTTAGTCACACCCCCTGTACAACTTACACTTTAACACAAAAAAGGAAAAATATTCAGTAACTACTCAACAACATTTATACTGATTAAAACTTAAATTACTTACAGTTCAGATTCCTCTGGGATTGTCTCCAGCCTTCTCCTGTACCTATCCACATGTGACGGAAGGTATAAACTGCATGGCAAGGATCAAACCAAACAGGAGGAGTCAGATAAAGCAGGAAAAAAGAGAACCCGTAATAAGACAACTCATGACAACAGGGAAACAACTCAATTCAGAACTCAATACTCAGCATTGCCTGCCATGACCGCACAACACACAAACCAGTCCCAAAACTTCACACATCAGCAGGAGGGGTGTGCTCCTCCCCCTTCCATTATATTGACCTTGGAGTTCTTCCAGGAGTTTATTGTTGTATACCTGGAGCCTGATGTGAAGGGGTTTAACAGCAGATACAGTTAATGGGGCTGGAACATTTGGTCTCTAATTGCACTGATTATTGATCACAGTATGTGATTCTACCACAATAAACATCTTCTGGTATTAAAAAATCCCTGAAAGGAACATGAGGGGAAAAAACAAGGGTGGGGTAAGAATACAGAGCAGTTCCCTTTCTATTCTGGCTCAGACGTCTGCACAGCCATAGAACATGGGAACCCTGGACAGCAACAAACAGATATGGCACCTCTGGGGTTTGTATTCAAGAATCTCCTGATGATGGGTTGAACCCTTAGACAGTTCAGGAGCCCTGAACTTAATTGTATATATTTGTCCATCAATGTTTAAAACACTGTGAAATATTCAGTAGTAAATATTTCATGGTAAGTACCACTAAAAATTCAGTTAACTTATGATTAACTTACTACTGAACAGGCATACCTCAGCTTCTGTTTAAAGGTGAGGTGGCACGGTGGCAGGTAGTGTGTGTGCCTGTCGCCCAGTGACTACAGGTGGGCTCTGGATTAACAGTGACCCTATTCGTGAAGAAGCAGCTAAGATAATGACTGAACGACTGATTGACTCTTTGTTTAACTTTTGATCAGTGTGGCTTATAACTCGTGAAAATCTAAATACACTTTCTCAGATAGAAATATTTACTATCTGAGAAATATATACTAGAATATTTAATATGATATGTTAGATGTGTTGACACTATGGCCTGGTGCTGAGTCCTACTAGAAAAGCAAATCAACATCTCTAAAATCTCCTTGTAGATGCTGCATCCACTCTGGACGTGATAAAATACAGTGACTTCAGTCATGTCCTGCCAGTTGAGGGAATCAAACCGGTAACCTGACAGTCACAATGCTGGTTCCTGAAACGGGATAATATTCATAAATATATATAAAAAACAAATATAATAAAGGACATTCAGGCTGATTTTTATTGGAGTATTGCCAAGTATTTTGAAGAACCTATTATTATAAATATCCTTGTCAATCTAATCTTTACAAATAATTTGTCAAAATGTGCTCAGGAATGCACATGTTGTTAATCACATTGTCCTATCCAATAAGAATATGACTTATATTAAACAATATTACAGTGTACAGTTTTGTGTCTTGCCTGATTGAAGCCTACTGGAAAATGTAGCTTTAGAAACATCACTGAGCTCTTTTTTATGTTCCTTCCCACCACCACTCTCTCTTTATAGGCTGACACTATTCAAATTGAGCTGGTTGACACTGGTCAATCAAGAGGCAATTGAACCCTAACACACATCCTTGTAGGTGCTGTAATGTATCATGAAAGAAACATGATGTCCTGGAAATTCTGCTCTGGATAAACACCTGTTACGTCAGTACTTTCATAGTTTTCAGTGGTGCCACAGGCAGCATGTGTCACACAGCTTCAGGGATTGTGGATTCAATCCCCACTTATGTCACTATCTGTCCCCCAGTCCCAAATGGCACACTTGTGGTCCTGTAGTCCTCAAGTGTGCATGCTCCCGAGAATCTTGAGGGGCTGGGAAAAGAAATCACAAAATTCAAACATTTGACATGCACTACATATAAAAATCTCTGCCTACATTTACTTGAAGACACTGTGATCCCTGTTACCATCACTATAAAGATATTTGAATTGTTACATTTTGCTACCAAGCAAAAGCTAAGGAGGAAATGCATATTATTGTAAAATCTATGACAACATGTTCTGGATCAGAACCAGGAATTATTGTGTGTGTATAACAGATTATACAGCATTCATGAGTTCAAAGTTTTCATGTCTCTGTTTCACAATTATATTGAAGTATAAATGAGTCAGATGTGACACACAAAGGAATGGGAAAAAAAAACAACTTTTGAAAAATTGAAAAAACACTTTGCAAAACAAAGTCTGGATACATCACTGCAAACTATCTGTAATACAAATACACAATTATTACAATTATCACAATTATTAGAGTTTAATACCCAAACAGCTCTGTCTACTGACCTGCTGCTGAATATGTTCCTGTAACAATAAATACATGATCAACTTACAATATATGGAAATGACCTCAATCCTTTTTTTTTTTACCTTTATGTTTTTCTTGGAAAGGAGAGCACCTTAATGTGAACAAGCTGGTATGTTGACAATGTTTTAAATGTTTTTTGTTTCATTATATCTTTTATTTTACTTGTCAAGATTACTGTTACTGTGTACAGTTAAGCATTTTGAAGATGAAATGATCTCCAAAAGGCATAGAGTTAAACACTTTTATGCTATAGAAGTGTATTATTTTGGTTTTGTAGAATTTTAGAGTGAAAAAAAGGAAGGGAGTACCCTGCAAAATATGGAAACCCTAGGAGATCTGAGCACAGAAATATCATTTTTACAGATGTCTCAGACCTTAATTAGCCTGTTACAATGGTCTTATTCACAATTACCATGATTTCAAAGCTTTATATATACACAGACTCCTCTAACTTTATCCCACAAAACAGCAGCCATGGGTTCTTCTCAGCAGCTGCCTAGCACTCTGAAAATGAAAATGGTTGAGGCCCTCAATATATATATAAGAAGATAGCATTTTCAGGATGCCATTTTTCAGTAATTTTGTTATTTATTATGTAATTTAGAAATGGCAGCTAACAAGATAAAACCTGCAGGCATACCTGCCCATTGCAGATACGATTGGACACTCCTTGTTTAGGGGGTCTTATCCACTGATTTATCAAGTCCAGAGTCAAAGCAGATTCCACCAGACAAGCTTTCTTTAAATCAGTTTGATCTTTCTAATAATCTGAGAAACTGGATTTCTGATTTTCATTAGCTAAATCAAATATTTAATTTCATATGATTGAATATAAAATGAGTTTACAATTTGTAACATTCTATTTTTTTGAGCTGCACTAGTATATGCTGAATATATATATATATTCAAGAAATAGTTTGACTAACTTTCCAATGTAACAAAATACTAAAGCCATGGCCAATAATCACAATTACACAATTTTCCTATCCAAAATTCACCAGATAAAGATAAGCAGATACAGAGAACCCAATGAAAACAAATGAGACAGAAATATTACACTTTGTCATTTATTTATTGAGGAAATTATCCAATATTACATATCTGTGACAAAAGTATGTGAACCTTTGTTTTTAGTATCTGATGTAACCCCCTTGTACCCCTCCATACAAAACAGCTTCAACTCTGTTATTTTGGTAGATTTTGGTAGATTTGTTCCCATGAACTGTTTCTTCAGGTCCTTCTACAACATTTCTTTTAGATTAAGGGCAGTACTTTGACTTAGCTATTTCAAAACACAACCTTATCTTCTTTAACCATTCTTTGGTAGAATGACTTGTGTGCTTAAGGTCGTTGTCTTGTTGCATGGCCCACATTCTCTTGACATAAAGCTGACAGACAGATGTCCTGATATCTTTAACCAGCATGACCAGCAAAACCATAATCAAATGCAACATACTGTATGCTGGTCAAGAGCAGCTAACCAGCTAGCTTATCATCATAGGGGATGTTTTCGTCTGCATAACCAATTTTTAACCACCTTAAATAAATAAAAAAATCAGTTTTGACCACCTGAAACCACCTACCAGCAAAAGGTGGACTTGAGCTGGATTTTTCAGCAGGGGAACAGCAGCCAGTTCAAAACCTGAATTTTCAATGTTAGCACCCAAACTAGCCGCTAAAGAAGCACACTTCAGACAGGGAACACCTTGGGTGATAGAATACTTCTTCTGTATCAAGAAAACTGTGAATATGTTTAGTCAAATCCAAGACTCTGATTAACTTGCATGCAATATCATTACTCAAAACAGTTCTGGAGGCTAACAAACTCAACTGGTTCACAAAATAACCAATTATTATAACCAGTAGGCAGAGCTTTAGAAACATGTATCTGTTCCTTTGAGCTTTATATGTTGATGAAAGGTGTGTGTTTCACTTTGAGTTTTTTTTTGTACTAACTTAGCTTCTATATTACATAATGGAATTGAAAATATGCCTCTTTTTGTGACACTGTCTTATGGAAACATCATGGTTCTCTCTATGTTGGCACACAGTAAAGAAATGATTGGACAGATGCTGTGAAACCAATAGCACATTAAAATTATTTCTTTCAAATTGAATTGCACAACCAGTATCCTAATATAAAGCTCTGAGGAGCAGAAAACTCCACTACTGGCTATTTTAATTGGTTACTGTCTGAACCAATTTCATTTGTTGCGCCTCAGAGGAAACAACAATGCCCCCGAAACGTTTTGAGTAGTGATTTTGCACATAAGCCTCCAATTAGCAAAACACACAATTGAGACTCACAAACAACTAGTTAAAATGGTATAAAAATTATGTTGCTTTTATTACAGACCAAAATCATACTCTTCTTCTTTGCCACTTCAGTGTACAAATGACATTATTGCCATTACATTACATTTTATTTCCCGACATGCACAGCCCTTCTGTTGACCAAGGCAATCAGCTTTAACTGACAGGGACATTTTCTCACATGTATGTACACTTTCTACCACAATGCGTCCGTCCCATGGGCAACTCCAGGAATCGACTGAAAGTGAACAGAGTGAAAAAAGAATTAAATAAAAATGAAGTGACAAGCTAAGCATTTTTATATACACAGACACAGAAAAGGTCAAATTAGAATACTGGATTCACCAGGTTTGGACATTATAGAAGAAAAAAAAAAGAAAAGCCATAGGTAATATATAATGAAAATACTGTTTACTTGACATGCATGCGTCCATTTAAAATTGCTTTAAAGGAGAAGAGAAGAATGAGCAGTTTAAAAACTTGTATGTACAGTCCCAGTCAGGTGCCACTGCTGAGAAGAAATGGCTTACTGAAGCTCATGTGCCATTTTGTAAGATAATTATGATTTAAGCGATTTAAAAAATATTAATTTTTGCCTCACTTCTGTATATAAAATGTAGAACTTACAGCTGACAAAAACATGAAGACCACAGTTTGCCATTCAGAGTGAACTGAGGACACAATGGATCTGAACTATAATGACAAAAAATGCTCCACCGACCACAATCCTATGATTCAGACAGAAAGGCAGGCGTTTGAGGTGCCATTTAAACAGCAACAATGCAGTGCAGCTTTTGGAATCAGATTTCCAACCAGAGCAATTACAATACACACTGTAGTCATTTAGCTAAATCCCTTAAGGATAGTTAAATACATGTCCACAAAAATCTCAGTGTTAAAAAATCTAATTGGAACGTTAACAATTTGTTAAGTTGAAACAAACATGGCACGAGTAAACCATGGTTAATCTAGGCCTTTACTTTGGATACCAATTTGCTATATATATATGTAAGGTCATCACAATGATGTGGGGGCAGAAAGAATCAGAAAACAGTAGTCTTCACACTTGGAGCAGCAATGGAGACAATGAGATGTTTTGCAGTAAAACTGCAGTAAAGATGAAAGGACAACCTTTAATATCCTGAGGGAATCCTGTTGCCAAAAACAGCAGATTTTGGATCCAGACTTGAGAACTAAGCAATTGGTGTGGTCCAAGCTACCAAGGCTTCTATAGCCATTTCAAGGTAACCTATACTAGCCATTTCCTCACTGTCCCAGGCCTAGCTAACAAGCTGTTGTGCGTCTCAGGTCATGTACAGTATGTTTACAGTAGGTGTCAAATTTAGCTAGAAAGTCACAAAGTACCCATGTCATATTCATACTTACTTTTGATTAACTCCTGTGGTGTTTGTACAGGTTATAAGTGATGCTAACAGCTGTGCTGAACCCACAATACTACTGGATTAGGTGGGGTTTGTGCAAGCAATATCAACATCCAATACTTTGTCTTAGCTTTCGTTAGCTTGCCAATGTTTTTGTAAAAAGGTCAAAAGTAAACACTGGGACATTTAAAAAGACTTGACAACTAGATCAAGGGTTCTCAACTTTCCCCATCTTGCGGCCCAACCGTTTAGAACTAGAAAGTATAATGGCTCACAAGAAAACACATTTTATCATTTAGAGTAGCATTATCAGCCCTCTATGGACTACTACCTCCCCCTGAGGACGGGCCTACAGACCAGTAGAGAGTGCTTCAAGGCCCACTGGTGGTCCCTGACCCACAGATTGAGAAACTCTGGACTAGACAATACTGGTAGTCAGCTACTGATAGTTTACATTTAATGTAATGTTATATTAATGTATAATGTTTGTAGGAATGACAGGAAACCTGTCTGTCATTGCCGTCATTATGGTGCCATGGATTGAGATGGAAAACTAGCTATGTATGTTGGCGTATGTAAAATGAGAGTTCTGTACATGGTGTTAAACCATAAACCTCAAATGCTGTCCAGCACAACCAACGCAGAGCTAGAAAACGGGCCAAGTCTAAACCTCCAAAATAATTATTTAAAAAGAATTCATTATATTTTCAGTCCCAAACATTTACGCTGAGACAGCAACCAAGAGGACAGCAAGTGTTTGTTCTGATTACAGTGTTAGAGTAAGCAGACCACTATGAAAGGATAGTCACTGTGTTTTTCCACGGCAGACAAGAAGGAAAGTATTCTTACAATTTATACAATAAAGAACACTGAATAAATGTATTTTATGGCACCTTAGACATCTTTCTCACCTACTGCCTTATAATACCCATTTACTAACTAGCATAATATTTCTAAGTGTTATTAGCGGCTGTAGTGGAACACGATGTAAAATGTATCGGTCGTATGGCGTTTATAACGTCATAGAAATAAAAGTTAGATATTACATTTCTAAGCAGTCTTAGTACAGGGACACGTTCCATTACATTAAATTACATTAAATTAAAATCATCTAGTGCTGTGCTGTGGTGTCTGGATAAAAGTGAGCATGAAGGTTTGTAAACTAGAACCACACCAGAACCACAGGGTCTATCTGCAGACCTGCAGTACAGCACTCTCAGCCCCTTGCAGTCATCCCTGTTAATGTCCTGCATAATGTTTCAGAAACCCTCAAATATTAGCTTGATGATTATGAAATAATCAGTTTGTATTTAAAAAGCTAATAAAAAGAACTGATCCACCATAGCTAGTTAAACAAAAAAAAATCCTGTTTAATTTATACTGGTAATAGATTTATACATTTTTAATCTTGTTTATTTCATTCGTTCCACTGAGCACAGACCTGAAAACAAATGACTCGTGTTTTCTACAAATGGTGGATTTTTACAAGCTGATGAAGTACGTCAATTTCCCAATTCTCTTTATGGGTCATAAAATCATGTCTTCACACACTGGGTTAACAAGTTCCTCCTTGTCCTAAACCATTGCTATACTTTACACTTGAAAGCAGCATTACAACAAAATACAGAGGGAGGCAACACACTCTTCCTACTAAAGCAAACCTGATTCAACTCACCTGTTCATTGCTAGGTTTAGTACCAGGACCTGGATTGCCTACCCTGACATCATTTGTCTACTTAAAAAACTTGTCATTAATGTCAAGTAAACTTGTCAAATGTCATTACAGTTCTCTGGTTAGGGCAGAAACGTCTGACTGCAATTTTGAATTGAACCACTAGAGGCATACTTTTATGGCTATGAGTACTGTACTGCAGGTGTGCAGCTGGATACTACTGGAATCACAACAGCCTGAGTGCATCTCAAAAGACTTTTTTTTAAAATTAACTTTATATTCATATTTCAAGCCTTTTTTGTTTTAAAGCCATGGCTATAGGTTTTAAATATAATAATTGAAAAACATTTTATTCTAAAGAAATGCATCAGAATAACAGTTACCAGTGTTATATTCAATAATGCAGGATTTCAGTATTTCTGAGTGGGCTGCAGCTCATTATTTTTAGTACATCTTAGTAAAATGCACTAAACATTACAAGCTGCAGCCCACTCAAAACTGCAAGGGCATGTCAGATCACAGAAAACCTGGCACGAAAACATTTTCAGTGTGTTTCATTGTAGAACATTTGAAAAAGACTGAAAATGCTGGTGTGGCCAAAGCACAAAAATGGCAATAAGGTGGACATAGCTGGAGTTTTAAACAGCTTAAACTAATTTAAGTGAGTGTCAATGAGCAAGCTAGCAGCTGATATGACCAGCAAACTTGTGCTGATTAACAGTTGCTGCTGTGTTCTAGGAATGCACTGTAGACTGGAAAAGTGGTTTAGTTTTCTGGACACACCCCTACCTTGCATATTTTAGAGATTTTCTTGCTCCACCCACACCTGATTCAACTAAACAGCTCATTAACAAGCCGTTCAAAGTTGCATTTATACACAGAGTGTATAAAGCTAAAACGTGCAAGGCAGGAGTTTAGCCAGGGTTTATCCAAACAAGTGCAAATAAGCTAGGTGAACACATTACTAAAATCTGATTGGTTCTTTGGTTGGTCTGTCATCAGATGGGCCAAATTTAGTCCTGCCAAACTTAAATCCAACAGATGAAAAAAAAAGTCAGAAAAACCTCTCCACAGAAGTTTTTTTCTACCAGTTCATAATAAAATAATTTAAAAAATACAGATAATAGAAGAGAATCAAGAAAATAAATTGATACAATCTGATTAGTACTTTGTTAAAATGAAGTATTTTAATTATTTATATTGAAGATTTCCATAAGCTATGTCAGTAATTAAAATTGAGCATTTTTGACTGAAATTATGAAAATTAAAGGATTTTTCTATGATATACTTAAATAGAATCAGAGGTATATCAGATTTCTCAACCTTCTGCTGTCTGCATTTCATGTAGCTTTTGCTCATGTACTTACTATACTAGAGCATCTCAATATGTTAAATTTGTGAAATTCCAAAACTTTTACTGTCATACATTTTATATTCATTACATAAAAGTGATATATTTCAAGCTATAAGGTTTTGCTTTAATTTAGTCAAACCTGAACTTAAATATTGTAATAATGTGAGGGCAAAACGTATGAAAGAGGTCCTTTTACATGCAATGAATATAAAATCTGAATATGAAATCTAACATTTTGTATGACATGAACACAAATTATCATTTTCCACATTATAACTTTCCAAGCTGCACTAGTAGATTAGCAGACCTGCTTTGCATGTGGGTTCACATGGCTATCACATGGGGCATCAAAAATCTGGAAGCAGGAATCATGAGCTGTTGATTCTATTCATGACATGACTGGCAAACGTCTTTGCTCTTGGTGTTCAAGGTCAAATTAAAATCAAGTGCAAAATAAACAATAATCAGGCCCATCTCTGACTTTGTTTATATGGATATATGGAAAAGTCACTGCTTAAGACTTGCCTAAATTAACCACTGTGCTTAAGTACTGGCTTCAAAAAACGTGTAGATAAAAGTCAGCATCAGCCTACAATTCCCATATCGATGCATCCCTAATATTTACAGAAAATATTAATAGCTCAAGACTGACTGATCGGTACACCAATCAAAAGAAGTGACCTTCTAAAGGAATATTACTGGCCACTTCTAGCACTGAAATAAGTCCTACAATAAAGTACAATCAGTGATTTGGTCAGACCACATCCAATGCATAAGTTCTGTTCATTAAATTAGGGCTACTGCTTTAAGCTAGGGTAAAAGAAGCACTCAAATCACCTTGTTAAATTTTTTTTTTTGTTTGTTTTGTTGTTTTGTACAAGTAAAAGACATAGATAAGTTCAATTTCTCTTTAAAATCAAGATACATTTTTATTTCTTTTCTTAAAAAACAAATTACAAAAAAATCTGAGGAGAATGACAAAACCAAACAAAAAAAATGAAAAAACAGATTTTTTTTTTGTTTCACCATTTGTGGATTCAAAACCAATAGAGACAACACACTGGGAGAAGGGGTTATTCTTATGATGCCTGGCACAAAAGACTGAACCATCAGGATGCTAGTTTGCCTTAAGGTGTTCATTCATGCATATGAAAAGCAAAGCCCTGTGCGTCCAGTACACTTCAGTGAAATCAGGAACTCCTCACACAAACATGTAGGCAATCCTAAAGCACCCACTGAAGCTGGACAAAGCAGCTAATGGAAAGATCCATGAGTGAACACACCAAAGAATGAACAATGAACATATTTAGGAACTCAACCCAAATGCACCTCTACTGATACATGAAACACATCCACAGGGACATCAAGCTCAATAAACTTTCCAAACCAGTTGACTCTAGCAGTAGATAACCTCTGGTGTATTCATTCGGAATTGGTAATTTGTATAATGTTCTAGACATGCAGAATGTCATTTAAGGTCTATCTACTTCAGTTCCAGTGTGCTTTGCTCGAGTGTCAACTTTCCCCACCATTTAAATCACCTCTGGCTCAAACAAGGACATGGCAAAGCTTGCATGGGCTCTGTTCAGCATGACAATACTCAAAAACACAAGGCTTCGCAAGGCAAGCATGGGGCACGAAACCTTCATTTAAACGCTTCCCATATAGTTACACTGCTTAAGGCTCCATCTGAGTGCGCATAAACATACAGCCGCACATATGCGATGCACGTCAGAACTTCATACTGCAGTCCCAACATGAGATGACTTGGTGGATGGGGAAAATAATGGAAAAAACAACAACAAAACAAACAAAAACAAAAAAAAAAAAACCAAACAATTGAAAAGAAAACAGAGAAATCCATTGAGCATTTTCAGTTACAACCTTACCACAGTACAGTTCATACTACTAAAAAATAGAAAAGAAAAAAGTGACCGTTTTCTTATAGAGGTGAAAAATAATAGGTGTTGAGGAGGGATGATGGCTAGATTGAACGTACCTCACCAAATGTGACCTCAACACATAAATGTGACCTTAACAAAAACCAAAAAACCTCACCTGTGAGGAGCACAAGACCCAGGCTTGCTGTTTTTCAGACACTAATCCGACACAAGGGGTTGATTGACTACGATAAGGTCAATAACATGAGCTTCACTGTGACGACCCCGGTCACTGATCTAATAAATGTCATTTATCATATAGTTACTATAAACAACAATAAAAGTGAAAACAAGGAATAAAGCTGAGAGAGTGTATGTAATAACTGCTAGGCTATATAGAGGTCACTTTACCACCAAATGAGTCTCACCAGTGTTTCTTAATGGAGGCCTTCATGTTCCCTCATACTGTAACATCCACTGCTAATTTACTGTACTAAAAGGGAAACTCCACCAACGTCAAAATTTCTACAAAATGACATGACTAAGGTTAGAGCTGGGTAATATCAGATATTGATACATCAAGATATATTTTGCTCAAAATATAAAAAATGGGTCCGTTAATTATGACATTCCCAATTGTAACCTTAAAGTTATTAACTTATTGCTGACCCTAATATAATTTCTTAGTGAGGAGAGCATCTATTAGCATGAATAAGTCTATATAGTCAACATCAGCAGTTTTATTTGTTCAGAAAAATATATTGCAATTTCAATCAAGAATTTGTTTTTTTTAGTCATATAGCCCAGCCCTGGTTAAGATTCATTCAGAGTGATCTGATAAAGGTTTGGTACTAAAGAAACCTGCAAAGATGTAATGGTGGTAAAAGCCAGACAATGCACTAGATGCTTCTGAAAGCTCCCTCAAAGGTATTATTAAATGAAATGGTTATGAATATCCTGCTTGATGCTTAAATCACTTTCTTTTTTGTTCTTTAAAAATAATCTTTAAACTAGTATAAAACATGCTAGTTTTAAAGATTCATTTTTAAAGAAAAAGAAAAATATTTTTTAATGATGGAGAAATACTTTCAGTGTGTTCCAAGGCAAAATAGTGCCCCCCAAACATTATTTTTCTATTTTTTTTTTTATTTACAACTATTTTACTATAATCGACATTACATATAAAAGTCAGAAGACATGTATAGGATAGCTATTCAATCCGGGTAGAAAAAAATGGCTACTTTAGTGAACCCTGGTTCCCATTATCACCACTTTTTTAATAATAACAAGAAACAGGTTTCCCTAGAATTGACAATTTCACATCAACCCCCTCTGAATGGTATTATTTACATTTCAACAGCTGAAATCAGCAGGAATTTTGAGAGAACTGGTGAATTGGTGGTAATGTTTCCTCTTTAATGGCCAGAGCAACACTGAGATATACCGTGCATGGTAAGACCAAGACTGAGAAATTCACTGTTGTGAATTTGGGAGCAGACCCCAATAAAGCAGAGCTTGTAAAAAGGGGATGTACTTTAACAGAAAATCATAAGAATTGCAAAATAACCTAAAATCTAAAAGCAGCAAACCAATATCATTTACTGGAGGAGCTGAAACATGGGGGGAATTCTTAGTTTTATACGGATAAATAAAACCAATTCAGTCACATTCTCCTACACATACATATATGCCATTAAGTCTAATGTGTCCTGGGACAATGCAGGTTGTGATATGGAATTTATAGGTTAAAAAAAAAAAAAAAAAAAAAAAAAAAAAAAAAAAAAAAAAAAAAAACAACAACCCAAAAACAATTCAATAGTTCAAACCATTGAGCCAGGTCACCACAGACTCTGAAAACAAAACCCTCAGAAGAGAAATAAAGCAACAGAGAAAGAAGGGAAGAGAAGAGAGATAACAAGAAAGAGAAACAGAGAAAGAAAGAAGCGTGGGAAAGAGAGAGAGAGAGAGAGAGAGAGAGAAAGAGAGAGAGAAATAGAAAGGGAGGGAAAAGTCAGAAAAGAGAGAAAAGTGAGATGTGGGGCTGCCATTCAGAACCTGGCTAGTCTTCCCCAGACGGAGCATCTTCTTCCGAACCATCTTCTTCTTCGTCCTCTTCCTCATCATCTGGGGCGTCCTCCTTCTTCTTGGCAGGGGGTGGAGAGTCCTTCTTCTCCACTTCGTCCTCCTCTTCATCTTCCACAGGGCTCTCAGGCTCCTCCTCCTCTTTGGGCGAGGACTTCTCCAGGGCTTTTGCCGCGCTTGGGCGACCCTTTCCCTTGCCCTTCATGGGACTCGGGGTAACTGGGAGATGAATGCAGTAATGTTAGAATACATCAATGGATGGATCTGCACCCAGATAACTCTACATTTTGGTGCAGATATTTCTGCCATAAAGGTTATATGATCTTCATGGAAAAGCCAATAGAACGGTAACAGAATGGGATACGTTAAGAATCCATACGAGCAGACACCTCGCCCAAGGACGAGTGTCAGCTAGGGGTGTAAAGCCCCAATAGAGGAGTGACGTTTGTTATCCAGAACTTATCACTCGGCATCAGTACCAGATTTCAGTATGACACTCTGTTATCCATAAAATTCAAAGTTTAAAAGTTCCATATTTTAACACCACCTGCCTCCTTGCAAAAAGAACCAGCACACTTGCAATCACAGTTTTTATATATTAAATTAGCTGCTGTTTGTTTCAGTGTTTTGTCTATGTCAAAAAAATAATGTCTACCTGTAGCCTTTAGCCTGGGTTTGGGGGACTTCTTCTCCTTCTTCTCCACTTTCCTCCCTCTTGGGGCCACCTTCTTGCCCTTCTTTTTGGAACGACCGTAATCACTGTCATCATCATCATCCACCATGAAGTCTTCATCACTGCCAGATTCTTCTGCAAAATACAAGTAAGTTTCTTTACTTTTCACTCTATAACTGTTTGAATATGCTACTGTGGTCTCTCATACAGACTGGCGCACCAACACCGTGGCAGCAAGTACTCTGGGAGCCAGCAATGCTACTGCCTTGGTATTAATTCTAGGCGCAACTATATATGTGTGTGTACTTTATTATATATATATATACACCATAAAGAGTCATCACCTGGATTTAACTAAGCACATAGGTAAGAGCCTCCAAATGGATAATTACTACATGGCTGATTAATATCATTAACTCCAACTTATGCAATGAGTAGCTTCTCATTTATTAGACCATCATGCCAAAAGCACCACCCCGTGGTCATGGAAAAAATGTTAAGTTTCAGAAGGATCAAATTATTGGCATCAAGCAGAAACTATAAGGAGATTGCTGAAACTAATATGGGGTTAAGAATGCACAGGAAGGACAGAGAAAAGACAGTGGGGAATCATCATCTTCAAGGAAGATGTGGACAGAAAAAAAATCTGAACGACCGTGATCAGTTATCATGTAAACGTTTGATTAAATCAAATTGTAGAGGAACAACAGTAGAACTCAGGGATATAGTTAATAGTGAAAGTAAGAGCATTTCCACACGATGTGAAGGGACATCAGGGTATAGGGACTAAACAGCTGTGTAACACTTGACTGAGGCTAACCAACAAAAATAGCTTCGATTTAATAGGGAGCGTAAAGATTGGACTCTGGAGCAATGGTCATGTGGTCTGATGAGTCCAGATTTACCCTGTTCCAGAGTGATGGGTGCAGCAAGGTAAGAAGAGTGGTGGCTGAAGTGATGCACCAGTCATGCCTACTGTCTACTGTACAAGCTTGTGGGGGAAGTGCTATGATCTGGGGTTGCAGCAGTTGGTCAGGTCTAGGTTCAGCAACATTATGTGCCCAAAGAATGAGGTCAGCTGACTACCTGAATTTAATGAACAACCAGGTTATTCCATCAATGGATTTTTTTTCTTCCCTGATGGGTATATTCAAAGATGACAATGCCAAGATACAACTGCATGAATTCTGAAATTGTGAAAGTGTGGTTCAGGGAGCATGAGACATCCTTTTCACACATGGATTGGCAACCAGAGTGCCCAGACCTGAACCCCATTGAGAATCTTTGGGGTGTATTGGAATCAATACAAGATCATATATATGACTTACGGTCCAAGAAGGCCTGCTCTTCTTCATCTTTCTCTTCATCTTCACTTCCTCCACCTCCCAGCAGGATCTCTCTCTGTTTGGATGCAGCCTTAGAGGCAGCTTGCCTCACCTGCCTTGGCTTCCTGCTCACCTCTTTATCCTCATCACTGTCGTCTGTGAAGGCAAACACACAAACGCATGGTCAAGAGTCTTCAAGGTGTTCTTTTTTTTTTTTCTGGGATTATATTTTAGCCAACAAAAACAACTGCTCCATCCATGCTCTGCCCAAAAATTATTTTAATTAAACTGCTGCAGATCAGACAAACTTCACACAACGCTGACAAAAATCCCATTAGGCCTAATGAGAAACTGTACAATCCGCATTTGTAGACATACATACATGCATAATAATTGGCATCAGCCCACAACTCCCATTATTGGAGCATCCTGAGATTTTACTAATCTGCCTAGCAACAGTCCATCCTCATAACAGCACCTTAAATAAATTAAAATAACATCTGGGCTGGTCAGTTTTCAATACTTTTCCAAAGCTACATTAATTCTTATGATTAGCTATTCTTACTGTTAATAACTGCATGTCTTACAATAAGTGTACATGTCCATTACCATGAATAATAATAAAAAAGCAAAACTCCCTCTGCTGGCTGAACACCATTGTTGCTCTGTGGGGTTCTGCAGCTAATTTTTAATTGTATAAAATTTTAGTATTTAGGATTATCAGCCTACAGAAAAAGCTTGTCATCTTTTTTGTTTTACAGACAGAGTAATATTAGATTCCAAAATGTTCTGGTATTTAACTGAATTCATCCGTTCTTCTACCAGTTAACTGATTATGAGCCACTGTATGATCCACCCACTCCCATGTTGCAGAGGTGTTCTCCAAAATTCTGCACCCTTTTTCTCTAAACATACCTCTGCTCATTTTAAATTCATCAGTCCACTATCCCTTCAGAGTTACTGGAGTTTGTTTATGTTAAAATGTGCAGGGCAGGGGTGCCTCCAGGACCACAGATGAAAAACAACGCCATAAAGGACATATTTGACACCTACCAGAGTCTCGTTTCCTCTTCAGTGATCTTTTGCCGGGCTTTTCCACCTTGCCTTTCTTTCCCTTTTTGCCTTTTTTAGCTTCGTAGTCGCTTCCTCCATCTTCCTCCTCCTCTTCCCCGAAGTCATTGTCTTCATCACTACCAAAGTCATCTGGAGAAGCAGGAGACAAGAAAACCGGCACAATCTATTTAACCCAAAGCTACACAGCCACTCTGTCTGCTCATTTTCATCATTTTCTTTTAATTATTATCTACAGTTTTTTTTTTTTTGACAAGTTTACTAGCTGTTTTAAGGTGGAATTTCTGCTTCTTGTTGAGAGTTTAGCACATGGTAGACCTTTCATCTTTTTCTTTCTTTGAATATGTAAGTAGGTTTATATAAGAAAACACCAGTCAGATCCAGTTAATACATGAATCAAAGTCGTGAAATGTCACCAAGTTATTCAAACAGCAATATATAGCAAACAGCTATAATAA
This sequence comes from Acestrorhynchus altus, assembly GCA_034509495.1. Lineage (NCBI taxonomy): Eukaryota > Metazoa > Chordata > Actinopteri > Characiformes > Acestrorhynchidae > Acestrorhynchus > Acestrorhynchus altus. Next base: position 10,712,422 of record CM067521.1, read on the forward strand.
TAAAACACCAGGTTCATTGGATGATCTTGTCTACTCGTGAATAAACGGCATTATTATATAATTAAACACTGAACAGAACATTGGTAAATGCAATATTGTTGCTTATCTTTAGGGGCTTTAATAATTTAAAACTTACCGGCTGAATCATTTTTGGATTTAGACAGTTTTTCGTCTGAGTCCTCACTGAAAAAGAAACCACATACACGAGTACCAAATTACTAAGAGTTGGATTTAACTGAAAAGCAGTTTGTCTAGACTGTACAGTTAGAATTAGCAACCACTTATGTGGGTCAGATGCAGGATGTGGATTTTAAACTCTCATAATCCTGCACTCCATTAACAGAATTAGCACTGGCAATACTGTCTGCTCAAGGAGGCATTAAACTACTCCTATAATGGGAGAACAATTAAAATGATGGGCTTAAGCACTATTATCACAGAATACCACAGCATTAAGTGTGAGTAGAACCACTACCTCTCTTCCTTGGAGTTCTTGGTCTTCTTGTGCTTGATTTCACGTGGGGCTGCACGCACCTTCTTGGGCTTTTCAGAGCCTCTCTCGTACTCCTCTGGAAGATTCCCAAGTAAAACATCGAACAAGGATCAGCAGAAGACACCCACACAGTAAAACTAACCAAACCTGAGCAGTCAGCTCTCCAAATCAACAATTCTCTTTTTCTGGACCAGAGCTTGTTGCCATGTATTACTATCCAAAAAAAGTGAAGCCTTAAAGCTTCCCAAGCAGACAATGCTCTTGTTATTAGGATGACTTACTAGGGCTGGGCGATAGGGACTAAAAATGCTATATACTTTAACTGAATGTTGATATACAATTTGATATTTGATGTAAAAAAGTGAAATCCTTAACTATATTTAAACATATTGAACTTTTATACACAGCAAGTCGTCTCTAACTAACCACTCTCCATATTGTGTGTTTGTGAGCTGAGACTCAATATAAATCATTTAAGAAATTTAAGATATGTGCCATGATGGTGTATATTTGTGTTACGTACCAAATTCAATCAACTTTGTTCATTCAGACAATTCATTTTCAACATAATCTCCCCAACAACCCTTTATTCTTTAAAATTCAAATGTTGTTGTTTTTTTTTTTTTTTTTTTTTTTTTTTACTGTGAGCTCTCTTCCAATAGGCTCCTCAGTATCCAACCATTCACACACATATGTTCTTCAGAGCATTTGGGTAAACAAGTGATTTACCCAACAAAGACCTTTAACTTTTTCAATATTACACTTTTCTGTTTTAACCCTCGAGTCCATGGTGTTACAAACTGTAAAATATGTGAGAAGTTCTTTACTGTGATTTGTCTTTCACTTTAACTCATGAAATCTGAAAAGGCTGCATATGATGGACACACGATGCAATGGCAGAATATCCAAAACCATTATTTTCAATGTATGACAAAAAAGGACACACCAATGCGCTTCAAATTTCTATGCTGATATTTGATGGCACCCATGGATTTATTAAATTACATTAAAACTAAAACAATACCACGAGCAGAGTGTGGCACGGTGCGAGACGGCTGCCTCTCCAGTAGCTTCTCCTTAATTACCCTGTGAAAACCCTCCCTAGGGATCAATACATTTTTGTTCTATCTATCTATGAATAAGATATGATTTGATTTACCTCAAGGCCATTAATCTAAACAAAATCATCTGTTACACCACTTTAAATATTACACATTTACAATGTAACTTTCATTTCACCTCTGGTGTCTTTTAGTAAACATCCAGTTACTGAAAGTTGTCCTTACATTCACTAAATTATGATATTTTAAATACTCTGAACTGAAAGGTAGAATTACAGAAAACTTAAACTTGTAATCAGTTTGAGCTTAAACAGGTTCTCACATATAGAATGTTCATTGGTGCTCTCACCTTAGCGCTTCATTGCGTCTGGTGTGCAACAGCCATAGGCGGCATACACTGAATATCCTGGACATGTTTGAACATGTGACCTCATTCATAAAATGCTGATGGGTCTGATCAGTACTTTAGACAAACCAGCTCATTTTAAAAGTGGATTTTTGTTTCATACACTTTAATAAGTTGAAATGATGATGAAATACAAGTTATGAAATTGTTGTGACAGGTTACACTAGAATTTTAACCTTAAAATATTTAAACTCATGTGACTTCTTTACCACACTATAAAAAACACAGTTCATTTACAATGAACCAATACACATCCAATACATGTGAAGCCAGCCAGCGCCTCTTTTCACACTGCTGCCACCGCCTTCAAATAAAGTGGCTAAATGATGCCTGTGCAGGCTAGCACCACACTGGGTATGATGTGGGGAGAGTGTGCCATCTATCCAACCAGATAGAGAACCACGGTAACCATGATCGGAGATTTGAACTAGCAAACCTCAGATAATACTGTCAAACTAACACCCATTATTCAGTCATTTTGATCAATATTAAAATCAGGATTTGGACTTTTATGGAATAAGGCAAACATCACTTTCAGGGTGCTGTAACCTGACCTGAATTCATCTTAAGAAATGAAGTCTTAGGTGGGACATTACCTCCATCATCAGATTCATTGAACTGTGAATAATTCACCACCTTCCGGTTCCTGTGAAGAAAACAAGATTCATTAGTTAACTCAGTAAAGTGGAAGAAATGGTAGCTCAAAACTCAGACACCAATGGAGTAACACAGCGGCACCCGGACAAGACTACGAGAGACCATTTAACTTGCCTACGTACCATTAGCTTAATTAATGACCATCAAAACAAGCTCTTCAATTACCATTTCAATGGGGTTTCATTAAAAGTTAAGCTGTACCCTATTTAGCCATTCTCGCCAAACAAGGTCTTTCAACATGCACGATTAGACACAAGCTACTTACACAGGAGAGATATTAGGCCTACGAGGAGAAAGTCAGAGAACCGTGGGGCAGAATTCAATCAGAACCATTAACAAATCCAGTTTCAGGGAAACAAATATCATTGGAGCTTTCGAACGATTGTTTACAAAATCCCACACAACCCCACCTCCCAAACAGCTACATTCCTGATGGGATACTTATTCAGACCAGCCTTCCCACATTTCGACACAGAGTACAAACTCACTGAGGGGGGTAGAAAAAGTGTTTAATTTCCAGGTCTCATCCGTTGATGTGCTGATGTGGACAAACAAAATCTGCCCCAGTTATACTAGACAACACAGCAGGCTGGCTGTAACCTAAACTACGCATCCTGTTTAAGCAACGTGAGGGATGCTGCTTTCCTGATCATCATCCCCATTTTCCTCCTCATCCCAAATTTTTTCTTGGGCCACCAGAATATATACCGAGATGAAAAGCGGGTGCTAAGTATCCGACAGCAACTGCTCTGGCTGGAGTAATTAAGTCACGCCACGTCCAGCCTAATAAAGGTGAAATGTTAGTGGAGCCACCGCAATAAAACCCTTTAACAAGTGGGGGGTTATATTACAGTGAAAAGAAAAAGGATAGTGAGTGCCACTGTCCTCTTCCACTGCAACCTCCTCAGGCAACACCACTACATTGTTTGTTTCTGCCCTGTTGATGTAAAAACGATGCAAGACACAAATCCCAGCTGGAGAAGAAAGAGCAACCCAATGGGACTAATGCTGAGTGAGCGGGTGCAGCCAAAAACGACATTAGGGCTCAGTCATCAACTGCTCCAAATTTCTTTGGAAAACTGACTTTTTGACTTTTTCAGGTTCTGACACAACATGTTTTGATTTGGGATTTGTTCAATTTATGAGGACTCTGGAATCCACCATTATAAAACCAGATGTGTGAACATTATTTTGGCTTAAAATATGAATATTATTTTTGTAAAAACAAATTTAATCCCTTTAATCAAATAATTATAAAAAGTATTTTTGACTTTCTGAACAATTAACAAAGCACATTTCATTAAAGCACGTTTTAAATGAACGTACTCAGGATGGGAGAGTAGTTCAATAGAAGTTTTAATGGATGTCTGTGTGACAAATCATGATAAATATCATTCATCATGAAAATGACTAATTTTTGTCCTCTAATATTTTTCCATGTCACCCATTACTATTAAGGAGGCACAATTATCAGAATCCCAGTTAAATGTACTGGTAGATAACTGGATCTAGGCAACACTAGGTTTTTGTAAACTAGCATGTCCTTAAAGGAATATATGAGGATGGGAAAACTGGAATGGGGAAAATTTCTGCATTAGACAGATAATTTAATGTCTAATATTTCTATTATGTTTAAATATGTTTTGATTTGATTGATATTTTAAAGAAACACAGCATCTAACAGATGTTTGACTGATCTTTCAAACTGTTTTGATGATGTGTTCATTGAACACCAGAGAAGCAGATTTGTTAGGTGATGATGGGTTACTGCACTAGACTATCTGTATTTTATTAATTTTACTGTGGTTCTATGTCGTCACAAAAATGTTAGACTTCCCCAGCAATGCAAATCTATTCATTTATCTCTTTTATATAAAAGACTTTATATAACTTTAAGTGGCTGAAAGTTGTACATTGTCAATATGCTAACATTTCAATTATGATTGTAAAAATTACAGTATCAGACATAAGAATAGATGGATATTTTTAATTGATTCGCTGTACACCAAAACAGTGAAATGTTACGTTGACACTAGTTAATGCACTAAATTGTCATTTTTTTTAACTTTACTGTTATTCTTATGTTACAGAAATATTTACTGCAACTGTATTCGAAGATTTAGAATTAAAAAATAATAATACATGTATATTAGAGATTTAAGGGCTTAAAAAAATTCAGAATTCAGTTTAATATGGTACAGTGGTGTGTGGGTTTGATGTATATCTCAAATACATCAAAAACAAGGAGTGGCTAAATTTACTTTAAAAGATTTAAATTGATATAAAAACAGCATGTAACATGTTTACTTTCAGATCTTTCAAGCGGATTTCGTATAAGACCTATTAGCATTTTTGGTTTAATCAAAAAATATTGTATCATATTCCTCTGTATGGCACAATAAAAATGTATGACTTTGGCATTAGCACAAAAATGAAATGCAAAAATTGAACATGCATATGAAACATGTACTTAACATTCATATTTAAAAGGTAGGGCTGGGTGATATTGAAGTTTTTAAAACATACAATATAGAACCTAAACAGCGATACATGGACTGAAATTACATTATTTATATTGAGTTTTGTTTTTTAAACAGAGTTCTGTGTCAGTCTTGCGTAAAACTTTTTTGTGTTCTGTTAAACACCCAAACAACTCTGATAGAGTTTATAACTAAACATATAAAAACTAAGAAATGTCTTTCAAATATTGCAAAAAGCAATTAACAGAAATGCAGTTCTGCCACATTCATTATGAATTAAATTTAGAATATCAAGTGACTGATCTAACTGCTTTTATTTGGAAGTTTAATTACCTCCATCCCAGCGTCGGAATGAAGATCAAATAAGTTTAATTTCTGAATTTCTCAAAAAGCTTTTTCACAGTATAACAATTTTTCTTGAGCTGCATGGATGTATACACATCAGAATATGTTTTGGTCCATATTGTCCAGCCCTACTATAGAGAAATTAAACAGTAAAACGATGCAGCAGCGCAGCCTTAATCGAACACCCGGCTCTTCTGGAGGTCAATATAGAAATCAGTCAACTCTAAAGTGCCTGATCCTGTTAAAGCAAACATCTCATCAATGGGAGTCACGAAAATGACATTATCAACTTACAAATACTGTACAATATCTCACAATATGACACGCGCTGACATTAATATCGCCCGTTCTCTGTAAGGAGAGCATGTTTACCGGGAAAGAGCCGATTTGCTGACTTTATTTAAAAAGGCTTTTATGTCTCTAATACGCATAAATGTTATATTCCAATGCCCGAGTATTCTTCATAATAAAATCTAGCTGCTCTTTAAAAAGGTTGTTATATTATCGTGCATTGTTTTATCGGTGGCATAAAATGGCCTTAAAATTAAAATTATTTCTGTAACAGAATACTGTAAATCACACACACACGCCTGGTTATCACTGCATGATCATAAAACTCCTGCATTTCCAGGTGGTCCAACATCTCTCTACTGTCCTGTAGGAGCTCAAGTCCTCATCCAGTCCATCCTGATGATAGTGGAGGTGGATGTCTGAGAGCCCTCTGTCCCCACTGATCTCCAGCTGACTGGCCCTGATCTTCACCCCCCACTCAACCCCGGAGCCTTCAAAAGATGCGAATGCAAAAGGGGGCGTGGCACCAGCGTTGCAGACCCCGCCCCCTCTGACGTCACGGCGCGAATGTTAACGTAGGAGACGCAGAGATTTTCTCCAACGCGTTTTTTCTTTCTCTGGGTTAAAAAACCCCTCGCCGGCCCCCGTTGATCAGCGCGCGCTCCATTGTTTCTGATACAGCCTCGAAAAAACGCAGCGCGCGCGCGCCGTGACCCAGGGCCCCGACAAATGCACACAAATGAGCGGCGCCGCGATAAAGCCACGAATAAGTCGCGCGCGCGCACAAGAGCCAATGGGGAGGCAGCTCGCGCCGCGGGCTCTCCATCCCCGCGGGCCGGGATGAATGAGGAGGCCATGTTCTCCCGACTCCGCCGCCGAGCGGAGCAGCCGAACGGACCGCCTTCCGCCGCCCAACGTCTCCGTGCACCACACACACACACACGTGCCCCACGCGCAGGCGGCGCCGGCTGCTCCGCGAAGCGGGGCGACAGAGCGCGCGCGCGGAGGCGCGAGACAAGAAGCGCGCGCGCGTAAAAAAAAAAAAGAAAAAAAAAAAGGCTTAATAGCTCCAGATTTGAACAAAACGCCTCCAGAACCCGCACGCGGTCCGGACGCAATCCGGGCAGGCGGCTCGCCGCGCCCGCAGAGAGCGCGTCTCACGCGCGGGAGGAACGCGGCGTGCGCGGGTTTATTGTGCAAAGCCGAGCATAATGCACGCGCGCGCGTGAAGCCAAACAAACTCGAGCGGAGTTGCGTGCAATGCAGCCCCTCGGGGAGCAGGACGGCTGAACACCTACCTCACGGGTCTGGACATTTTTGTGCCTTTTCTGCAGGAGCACTGCGGGGCTTAAACCGGCCGCGGAACGAGCAAAATAATCCAGAAAATAAAAAGCAGAAAGGGGGATTTCAGCAAACGGGCAACCTCACTGCGACGTCGCTTTAGAGCAATCCAGCGACCCCCGCTCCCGGTCCGACTCCGCGAGCGCAGCGCCTCCGTGCTGCTGAAGGGCTCGGTTCGGTTTTAATTGAATTTTTACCTTTAGCTGCTCAAAATGGTGAATAAAACAAACTGAAACTGCAGCCCTCGCGCAACCAAACCCCGTCGGCCAGTGGGCGAGGCTTGGGCGCAAAGTACCGCCCACTCTCATCATCTCCGGCGCGTGATTGGGCCGTTTGAACGCGCGTTGTGCCTTCCTATTGGTCGCCTTGGTTGTCCGTTTAAGCAGCTCGCCCCCTGCCCCCTCCCCCCTCCAGGCGGGTAGGTTGAGGAGGCACTGCTTAGAAAACAAAAAGAGGCCCTGAGTGCAAGAGAAGTGGCCCAGTTTACAGGCAAAAATCACATTCAGTGGCAAGATTAGGCCCAGATGTTCATATTAGAGAACCAGTGGGCTTAAAGGGCTGCGATTGAGCTGCTCATTCTACAGGGTTTTCTCCTTTACAGTGGTAAACAGAAATGCAGCAGCCTTTGCTTGTTTGAGCAGGTCTTATGTAGAAGGCCACACACACACACACACTCGTTTGTATTTCTGTCCTTGTGGGATGTGTGTTACTGACGTGTTGCTGTGTCTAACCCACTCTTCACTCACCAACCAGCAGCCTGTTCTACCTTTTCTATTAAAACCACTAAAAGATGCACAATTTGTCACACCAGGGTTACTCAGCCTGTGGGCCATGAAGCTCGGTCTGGTGTCCGCGGGCCTATGCTTGGGGGGATGTAGAAGACCAGAGTGCGTAATGGTCACAAACAATAGAAGTAACACAAGGCAAAGGAACCTAAATCAGTTTGAGGCACCTGGTGCAGACAATTGGTGAACCAGAGACAGACAATGGTGATGCTGTTCCTCACAGGAAACCAAAAATCATCTGCAAGTATGTGATGTCATGGTGTAAGTAGACAAGTTATCCACATGAGGTCTGACATATAGAGACCGAATTAAAGAGGTAATAAAGGGAAAAAAAATTCCTCAAAGTTGAGTTTTGCTTTCTAGTTGGGCTGTGAAGGGGAAAAGGTTGAGAATTCCTGATCTACACAGAGGATCAAGCCTTTACAGTGTTCAATGAAATCCTTACTCTAATCTCCCAGATTATAACTACTGACAATTACAATATGTATATACCATAAAATGTCATGCTGTTCTCCACTTCAGGACTGTCAGTTTGTTTTTTATGATGAAAACATTGATTGCTTATCTAGCTAGTTAATGTAGGAAGTTTGATTGATTACAGCCAGCTTACTTTTTTCTCAGTCCTTTTGTTGAAATGTAAACAAATCCTGCACCCATGAAACATCTGTGGGGTTTATAGTCTAGCTTCAGAACTGTTCAGACGTATCACCTTGCGCTATTATTCAGCCACTTTGCATTTTTCATTGTTTTCTGCCCCACAACCTGGAATTACAATAGATTATTTGAGGGTTTGCATCGTTTTATTTACTGAACATGCCTATAACTTTCATATTTGTTTTTGTTGATTGTGAAGCATTGTGGGGTCAGTGTCCTGTTGAAAGTGAACCTCTGTCCCAGACTCAAATCACTCACAGACCAAAACAATGTTGCTCAAATATCCCTGTATTTAGCACCAAACATCTTCCTCTCAACTTGGACCAATTTCCCTCTCCCTGCTGCTGAAAAACATCCCACAGCATGATGCTGCAACCACCAGGTTTCACTGTAGGCGTGGTGTCCTTGGTGTGTTGGTTTTGCACCAAACATACCATTTTCCTTGATGGATGAATGCTCAATATGGATGAATGCTCATCTGACCAGAGCACCTTCCTCCATATATTTGGGGAGACACTCACAAGCATTTTGGCAAACTCAGAATTTTTGTTTGCAAGTAAAGGCTTTTTTCTGGCCACACTTTCATAAAGCCCAGCTCTATGGAGTGTACATCTTATTACAGATAACAGGTGGACAGATACACCAGTCTGCTTGGGAACTCTGCAGGTCCTTCAAGGTTACCTTTGGTGTCTGTGCTTCCTCTCTGATTATTGCCCTTGTTGCCAGGTCTGAGAGTTTGGTGGGCGGCCCTCTCTTGGCAGTTTTGATGTGGTATCATATTCTTTCTGGTTGATCATCAGAGATTTTGGATACTTTTTTATAACCCAACCCTGACTTTGGGGATCTCCATGGTCTTCATGGTGTTGTTTGGTTAATGGTGTCTCTTGCTTAATGATTTTGCAGCCCCTGTTTCCTTTCAGAAAAGGTATGTATATACTGACAAATCATGTGACACTTGCACACTGATGGACTTCTTTTCACTGAGCATGTGACTTCTAAAGTTAATTGGTTGCAACAGAACTACAAAGGGGGTGAATACATATGCACATGCCAATTTTCATTTTTTAATTTCAAATTTTATACAAACTTCACATGCATCACATAAATTCAGAAGAAAAATAAATAAATAAAGATTTAAGGTTACAAATTAGGTAAAAAGCCAAGAGGGGTGAAAACTTTCACAAGACACCGTATATACACTTACATTGTAAATAAGATAGTAGGTAATATGTTGGTACTAGGTTTGAAGGCAGCAAAAATAGATGAAATTCTTACTTTGCACTCTCCCAAAAATACTAACGATTACACATACTATACACACCAGAAAATACACATATATAATGGGGAATAAAATCACCAAGCTTCACACAAAATTTAATGCAGTATGTTTTTCTGTCATTTTGTCAGACATTAAGAGCTGATGGGCTTCACAATTACCTCACTCATGACGGTCTGCCGGTGACTGACAGCTTCTACAGGTCAGAAAAAAATTCAAGCATACGCATTAAGATTGCCTACATACATGCACCAAACCACGGCTATCTAGCTCCATTTGTTTACGCACAAATAATTATAGTCACACAATTCAATGGTTATTTATAGTAAACATCGTAGTTCACTACATGAGCTTAATATGGACCAGAATACAACTGTGAGTTTTGTCGCTAAGCAACACAATGGAACAAATGGAGTTGATGACGTTTGTGATGGTTATGAGTCACTGGATGCTGTGAAGTTCAGATGATTCCCGTAATGTTAGTTCATTAATGGGAGGATTATGTTTGTAAGCAACATAATCAAGAATTAGTCCATGAGCAGCACAGAGCTTTACGAACTTTAAAGGAATTGTGCATTATTCTAGAAAATAACTTTTGAAATGAATGTTGACATTTGAATTCCACAACCACACCCCTCCTTACAGTGCTCCTTGAGAATGTACACCCCCCATATGCACATTGCCAAGGTAATGAAACTGGCTTCCACACTAAAAAAATATGACGGAACTGACATTGTTTGCTAGCCAAGGGTAGGTTAAGTATAGCTATCCCTATATAGTGCAATTCTACTGAGGGAATACAGATGAATTTCGGCCACAGCATAACACATGGTCACAATTGATTATTGACAGGTGACATGAACATGGTGTTATTTTAGTACACACGTGCACAAAATTGTTGGTACCCTTCAGTCAATGAAAGAAAAACCCACAATGGTCACCTAAAAAAGTTTAATCTGACAAAAGTAATAATAAATAAATAAATATAAATAAAAAGTTCAATGAAAACGAGCAAATGGAAATCCAACATTGTTTTTGAACCATTGTTGTGTTCTCCGGGCCACAGAAGAGGACTGCCTGGATTGTTATCAACACAAACTTTAAAAGCTAACATCTCTGATGGTATGGGGGTGTGTTAGTGCCCACGGCATGGGTAATGTCATGTCTAGTGTCATATTCTAGTCCTGTTCACTGTTCACTCAGTTGTTGTGTTTTCCCATGTGCTCCTAGCACATGCTTTGTGTATGTTTTGGTCTTGTCTTCTCCCTTGCTCTGCCCGTTCCCATCTGTGTCTCACTTGTAAAACTGCCCCTTCGTAATCAGTGGTTCCAGGTGTGTCCAATGTTGTGTTGTATTTAAGACCCTTTGTCTCAGCCTGTCTTTGTTGAAGAGTTTTGATATCAGGCTGCTGATGGTGTTGGTGTTTGTACTTATTATAGTCATAGTCATCCAGTTGTTGTTTTTTTTTGTTTACCTAGTGTTTGTTTGATCCTTTAGTTTTGTATTGTTTATTTTCATTAAATCCACAACCCCTGCTTTTACCTCCATTTCCCTAGTCTTTGTCTGTTCAGCACAGCACCCTGACAGGTAACTTACACATCTGTGAAGGCACCATTAATGCTGAAAGGTACAAACAGGTTTTGGACCAACATGTCCTGCCATCCAAGCAGTGTGTTTTTCAGGGATGTCCTTGCAGTCCAGACCAGTCTCCCATTGAAAATGTGTAGTGCATTATAAAGTGCAAAATACAACAATGGAGACAAAACATCTTTACAGTGAGTGGCTCAGTCATGAAGCTTCAGTGAAACAGATGTCAGGAAGCTTTAGAGCTATTTAGAGCAATTACATTTACATAATTTGACATTCATCCAGAGCAACCTCCAAATGTGCTTTGCTGTCCACTCAGAAATATCCTTAGTAAGTTTATAGCGACTAGAATCCAAAGATATGTTAATTTAGAAGCTGCCAATATAAATTTCTCAGATTGGACACCTCAATACCTAATGATTAAAATATTACACTTTATCACACAAGACCTTTAATGAGTTACATGCTGTATTTCAAGACAGCAAGTGACTCGGCTGTGCGGACACTCTGGAAGTTTGTTTGTGAAAACTAGCTGTGCTGCCGCATTCTGTATCAGTTGCAAGGGCATGCCTGATTGAGCGCATTGGAAGGCCAGCCAAGGGAGTTGCAGTAGTCAAGTCTTGAAATGAAAAGAGATTGAATGAGCACCTGAGTAGCCCCTGTAGAGGAAAAAATGTTGAATTCTCCAGATGTTGGAAAGGAGGTATCTGAATGATGAGTTGAGAATGATAACTGGACATCCACAACTACACCAAGGCTTTGGGCTTCTGCTGATGGAATGAGCAGAGAGTTATTGAAGCAAATGGTAAGATCATGGTGAAGACCAGTGATTCCCAGGATATACAGCAGTTCAGTCTCGCTGGGGTTGAGTTTCAAGTGATGGGCTGCCATGAGACGTCAGTGAGGCATGCTGGGATGCCTTGAAACCTGGGTGTCAGAAGGTGGGAAAGAAAGGATGGAGTTGAGTTTCATCAGCATAGCAGTAGTAGGAAAACCCATGAGAGGATATTACTTTGCCCAGAGAATGAGTGTAGAGAGAAAAGAGAAGAGGACCAAGCATTGAGCCTTGTGGAAGACCACTAAAGCTTATGGAGAAATTTTTTAACTCCTTTTGAATTGTTGAACATGGTTAAACACAGTTTCATTTTGAATACCCAATACGTTGTTAAGGAGTAACTCACTGCCCCAACTAATGGTGAAGATCTGGGGCGCCATCACACATGACAGTTGGTGATACAATGAACACTAACAGCTCGTGTGCAGGACATCCTGTTAAAGATGGAGTAAACAACAGTGGGAGACAGAGATTGGATATTTTCTTTAACAAACAAAACACGTCAGTGTTTGAGTGTATCAAAGTATATGGAAGGGGTTTGTTTACATTTGGCAACCCCTTTGTGGTCAGCGTACTCAATAAGTGATGCACAACTCCTGAAGATTTTCTGGACTCTAACTCTTGACTCCACTTTAATTTACCTCAAGATAGTGCCAGAGTCATTATTCCACCCACTTTTTGTTTGGTTAACTCGGACTCCGTTCCAATTTGATTTGTGAGCTGGCTTTGCATACAGGTTTCAATAAGTCTGCATATGTCTGAACAAAACTATTGTGGCCAAAACTCCCCCATAGGAATGCATTCAAATGTGTCCTGTAAACTGTATAATCAAAAATGGAAACTTCTCTGCAGATCACACATATAAAGCTATAAACACCAAATTTGGCAAAGTTATAGAACTGATCTGATGCCTCTTTTTTGTAAAATTTTTGAACATTTTTCCCCAAGGAATGAGTGGTGGATTGTACAGATACACACAAAAACTGACAATCTCCCCACTCTTTCTTTTGGACCAACCATCTGTGGGCAAACGTTTTGGCACCCCACGATTTAGCCAATTATTTGTGGATGCATCTCTATTAAGCAAACTTTTTGCATGCCACCATTTAGCCAAATGTTTTTCCAGCAATTAGACAAACCTTTTAGCATAAAACATAGCTTAGTAGCCAACTAACACCTTAGCAACCATCAAGTATACAATAGCAACCAAATAGCAGTATCTAACTTAGCAACTGAGCTGCACCATTGCAGTTTCTGCAGTAACTTGCTGGTTTTGGTGTTTTTGGCTGTGTAACAATCACAACTGTAATCACGAATTTGCAGAGCTTGTTTTTCTATCTCATGATTTTGGGTGCAGACTGGTTCAGTGTATAAGCAGACATATTGAATATAATTTAGTGAGCACAGCTGGTTAACAGCTCTGGTGTGAAACCATTTTAAATCAAAGTGGCCTTAAAGTCAGTTACTAGGGGAAAAAAAAGTCTAAAAGTGAACTCCCAATATTTCAACAAATAGACAATATGATCAATGCAAGATCCGGATCAGCCTGAGAGGCCTCAGAAATGTAGAGTACAACCAGTCCACTGGCTGGCATGGTGTAAATGTAAATACATGGCCTTCCCAGGAAACATCCAAGCCATGTTGTTACTGTGTTGTCTGTCCTGGGAAACATCTTTGCTGCAATGCACAAACATTCAGACAGGAGCTGTACAAAAAAGCCAGGGGGAAATATCAAAATAAACACCCAAACAATAACTGTGTAGAGTGGAGGCCAGCTTGTTTACCTCCCCTACCTTAACCCAAAACAACAGACCAAAAAAAAAAGGTGACATCACTGCACATGTCTCATATTTGCTTGTAAACAATTTACTGCTAAAAGGACTCTTTTTTGTTTCTCAGTCCAATTTTTGCCAGTCAGCCTGTGTTTAAGTCGCTTTTTAAATGATTTTTGAAAAAAATAAACATCAAAAAATAATTGTACAAATAGGTTCTACTTCAACTTTAGGTAACTACCTAATTAATTTAATAGTTAATTGTCAGAGGAAGGAATTGTCAGATTGCAATGCTATTCAGAAGGTAGATAAAGGTTACCAGAAAGAATAAATGATTAAAATAGACTTATATGAGCTTCATTTACAGAAGTAAGGTCTCAGTATGGCATTGGGTGTAACACCCAAGAGGTTCCTAATGGTGTCCTGTCATATCTATCCCATGGAGCCTGAATATACTCAGTTCCTGCAGATTTTGCAGTAGGGGTGAAGCGTTGATGCTGTGTCCATTAATCCATTAACACATTTCAATTTGGGGATAGGTCTGGTAATGTGACTGGCCATGGCATAGTATCTGTTTGTTAAAGGCGAGGTTTTGTCCTGTTGTAATAGCGCACTCTGTGTGTTCAGAAAAGGTTGGACCACTGGTTGCAGGACCTCATTAATTTAATGCTGGGTTACCAAAGTCCCTGTAATGAAGACCAAAAGTGATCTGGCATAGTACAAAATTGCATCCCACACCATGACACTGGCCCTTCTGGATGTGTGATGTGACAACCAGGGGCGTCACCTGGCCTGGACTTCCTGGGCAATAGCCCCAAATATTTTTAACAGGCCCCGAACATTATAATGAGATGAGACCTGCTCCCTGGATCCAGGACTGAAAGTTGACCCCAGTTGATGGAATGAAAACGATCATCAGGGACCCCCAGGAAACCATTATTAACCTAGAGCAAACTTCACATGAATTCCATTTCAAAACATGAATTCCATATCAATAAGTTATTCAGCACCAATAGCAACCAACTGGTGTTTGTTTAACAGATCTGAATGACTAAATCCTAACAGAAGCTCTTACCTGGTCAGAACAGTTAGACTTTTTTATTTTTAATGTTTAGGTTTAGTAGACATTTATATGATTAGTTCGTAGTACAGTATTAATCAACTCTAATTTTCAACTACTCCCATTGTTCATTCAGTAAGTGATGCATGCTGCCCTGTCATAGTTGGGGAATACTAACATTGTACCCCACCCCAGCCTTATTTTGAGTTAAAAATGGTGGTGGGGTAAATCAGGGGGCAGGGGGGTGCAATTGTTTTCATTCACTTGAGCAAAGAGAGGTGGTCTGTTTCATGGTCAGATCATTCTGTGATGATCCTGTCAGAATAGGGTTTTATATTACCATTCAGTTCACTTTATGTGGATGAATATTGATTGAAAATGTATGCTATGAAGAGCTATGAAGGGGTGTTTATATACTCAGTGGTCAGAATTGTTTTTCATTAAAATAAACATAATGAACCTTTTAAAACTTGGTGTTTACCCTTCATTCTTTTGGCATATCAGTCAGACTTAAAAATTGATGCCTCTCATTGCTGCTCAGTTCTCAGATCCTCTCAGGCTAGGGAACCCACTCTGCTTTGCAGGTATTGAAGTGAGGAGAGGGAACATCTCTATGGCAACCAGGTGAGGCAGTGCTTAGTCTCTATCTCTCTCTCCCTCTCCCTCTGCCTCCCTCCCTTCCTGCCTCTCTGCTATTTTCTTTTTCAATCTGTGTGTTGTTTGCATTTCCTTAACCTTCCATAACCTTCAAACAGACCGTGCTGCAGGTCTCTGGCTAGGAAATCTCAGGTTTTTAAAGACGACACATGCTTCACACTGACCGCTAAGACCCACATGTGTTATGGGAGCAGAAGGTTGGGAACATGAACATCCTATCCTATCTCAATCTACAGGCCAAAGCCACTGTGAATTTCACTTATTGAAGCAATATTTATATTCCTGGGGCCTGCAGAAAGACACCTTTAGTGAGGTTTCCTTGAAGCCTTCCTGCTGTTGCCACTTGCTGATGTATGTGGAGAGCACAGAATATTTTGTGAGGCTGTGAGCACCACCAAAGGCCTTTTATCACCACCTAATTTCTCTGTGTTCTTCTGGGTTCTGTAGGAGTGGATATACATTATCACAAGCAGGCATTTCACTGTAAGAGCATAACCAAAGAGCATAAGATAGCTAGCTAAGGTCATTGAACATGACCAATGTCAGGTAAGTGCAGAGAAGATGAGGAGGCGGACATACTTGTGGGGTAGAATTTATTTAACAGAATAAAATCACCAGGATAACAGCAACCACACTGACATTAAAACTCTCTCTCTCTCTCTCTCACACACACACACACACACACACACACACACACACACACACACACACACAACCAAACCCAAACAAACACTGGCTGGGACAAAGGAACTTAAATACTTGGACAAGACTAGAAACAGCTGGGGATGGTTAACAAACAGGCAGGGTTACAAATGAGACACAGGTGGAAATGGGGCAGAGCAGGGTGGAGACAAGACCAAAAACAAAACACAGCCATGTGCTATAAAGCATATGGCAACACAAAACGGTGATGAGAAGGTAGACATAGGAATTAATGCGACTCCCCAACACTTAATACTAGGGCATGTAAGTCAACACTCCACAGAGCTGGCCAAGGAGAAGGACTGGACAAAGAAGACCAAGACAGACACAATTAGACATGAGCACAAGATGGAAGAGCTGACAGGAACTGGGGCAAAACAGGAGATGTTACACAAGACTAGAGGGGAGACCAGACCTGGGAAAAATGGGACACAAAAGACAGGACAGGGAACTGGACTGGAGACACACATAACGAGACCAGAGACTGGACCTGGAGAATGGGAGACATGACAGGGCACTTGAATTGGGGAAGAGGAGACTGGATGTGGGAAACATGGGGATCACAAGACAGGAGAGGTGATTGGACTGGGGGAAGAGGAGATGCAACAGGAGACTGGACTAGGGGAGCACAAGACGTAACAGGACTGGGCATGAAAACACTGACAGGGACTGACACAAACATTGACAGGAAAAACAAAACCAAACATGGGAGCAGGAACAGATATGGGAATCAAAACTGGGGCATACAGGGGTAGAAAAACAAAAGTTGACACAGACTGAGACATGAGCATGGACATAGGCACAGACATAGACTGGGACGTGATAATTTTGTTGTTATCATAGTACACAACATACTTCTCTGAACATATCATGGATATTGTCAGTGCTTAAGGAACCAGCCACACATTTCATTAAAGAGAGTGTGGGATATTGTTTGAATAGCAGATTTTATGTGTAAATATATTGTGATAAATATTGTGGATTGTGAACATGTCTTTAAATAACATAACATGATACTAACATACTATATTGACCACCCCTACCATATCCTATATTTTTCTTGTATTGTATTTTCCCTCTGATGCCCACACGTATACCCGCACGCACTTCATCAGCCAAGACAGATATCTTTGATATCTGAAGTTTGCTTTTTTAATTTAGAACAGGAGATGCTAGCCTAGCATCGCTAACAAATGGCAGACTAATACTGTCACTAATTGGAAGTGCCAAATACCCAACCCCATTAGGACTCTTCACCTATGACATACAGTGCTGCTGACACTAGGAGGCTGAAGACAAGAACATGTCTCCTCCTATACATGTGAATCCAGTCATCACCTCTTTTTGAACTGCCTTCATTGATGGGCAGCCAATGCACTCGGCGGAAAGTGCAAGCTCCCCAATTTGACTAACATACGCCATTTTGTTTTTGATAATTTACATCAGACAAACTCATCAAACATATTGTGCCATAATGCGCTATAATAAATACACACACACATAATTTTACATATATAACTGTGCTTTGTGTTTTTTGATCTTTAACACTCAGAAACATGGAGGACAGCGCCTGTACACCAGCTTTGAACATCAGACTCCTTCAATAATGCTTTATGACAGCTCTTCATCCTCAGGTAATTATACTCCAAAAGAGCATAACGGCTCTGAACACTTCGAACAGAAGATGGTCAAGGGAAATTAGAAATTAGAATCTGATTAGAAATTAGAATCTGATACAGGCTGGAATTCACCCCTGATCTTGAACATCCTCCAACCTCAACCTGAAAGGTAATTTTCATACTCAGCCTGTTGTATTATGCAGTGTGCAGCATGTACTGTATGTACATCATTAATGAAACTCCTGCTAATGATGAACTCTTCACCCTTAAAATGCTTTAACTTTAACCGTTTAGTCATGGACAAATGAAAAATAATGACTTTACATAAGGCAACAGTGTTCTTAATGTAAAATAAGCGTATATCTCAAATAATTTTAGTAATTTAAAATAGATTTTATATGGCTCTTTAAAGAACAAAAGTATGAGTGTACTGTTCAAAAGTATGGAATTCCTTGCTTTGTTATTATTATGATTATGATTATTATTGCTTTATACATAATGAAACATATATATTTAAGTTGTTAATTACAAGAGGATATTTTTTGTGTTTAATAAAGAGAGCAAGGCCAATTTAGCAATTTTTTTCTGGAATTTGAACCTGCAGTCATTGGATCATAGTGGTAGTGTTTTAAACTGCTGAGCCACTCAGAGCACTGGCATTCAAAAAGTCAGTATGTCATTTGATTATGAAGCATTGTTACCTTATGTTATGACTTGGGAATGCCCACACCTGTATAAGTTGTGAGGTGTTACATGGTGGGACATGGTAATTAGTTCCTGTCCCATGACTTTTGTCAAATACAACAAAAGTACCTATACAATGCATTAGTGACAAAAGTATACTTATTAAACATTTATTTTGTGTGGATTGTCTTTATAATATGTAGCACATTTGCATTTGTGACTTATCAACTCTTATTAACTGTTAATAAACTCACATAAAGCAATACATCTGACACAATACACATGACTCAAAGTGCTGTCAATTACACAATAATAACGTTGACAGAGTTTCATCTAACACCACTGGGATGGGTTGGAGTGATGTTTTTAATTAAGAACTAATCATCCCATATCACTACCTTACCTCCCTGATGCTCTTATATCTGGATACAATTAATCCTTACATATTCAAAGAGCTAGTGTAAAGCCTTCTTAAAAGACTCAAGACTAAATGGTGGAGGACCAGATCTATCAACCTATATATAATGTGCTTTGATTTGATTGGCTGCCAAATTGTTTATTGTGCCCCATAAAAAATAAAAATAATAATCAATATTTAACAACAACAACAACAACAACAATAATAATAACTAATATATATATATATATATATATATATATATATATATATATATATATATATATATATATACATTTTGTATAATCAACATATTTCAATGGAGCTCATAAGATGTGCATAACATGAATAAAGAATACAACACTGAAATATGAATGTTTATATCAATGACTATTTTCTACAGTCAGAATATCATC
>CM067521.1:10732189-10749367 GCA_034509495.1 Acestrorhynchus altus
CACACACACACACACACACACACACACACACACACACACACACACACACAACCAAACCCAAACAAACACTGGCTGGGACAAAGGAACTTAAATACTTGGACAAGACTAGAAACAGCTGGGGATGGTTAACAAACAGGCAGGGTTACAAATGAGACACAGGTGGAAATGGGGCAGAGCAGGGTGGAGACAAGACCAAAAACAAAACACAGCCATGTGCTATAAAGCATATGGCAACACAAAACGGTGATGAGAAGGTAGACATAGGAATTAATGCGACTCCCCAACACTTAATACTAGGGCATGTAAGTCAACACTCCACAGAGCTGGCCAAGGAGAAGGACTGGACAAAGAAGACCAAGACAGACACAATTAGACATGAGCACAAGATGGAAGAGCTGACAGGAACTGGGGCAAAACAGGAAATGTTACACAAGACTAGAGGGGAGACTAGACCTGGGAAAAATGGGACACAAAAGACAGGACAGGGAACTGGACTGGAGACACACATAACGAGACCAGAGACTGGACCTGGAGAATGGGAGACATGACAGGGCACTTGAATTGGGGAAGAGGAGACTGGATGTGGGAAACATGGGGATCACAAGACAGGAGAGGTGATTGGACTGGGGGAAGAGGAGATGCAACAGGAGACTGGACTAGGGGAGCACAAGACGTAACAGGACTGGGCATGAAAACACTGACAGGGACTGATACAAACATTGACAGGTAAAACAAAACCAAACATGGGAGTAGGAACAGATATGGGAATCAAAACTGGGGCATACAGGGGTAGAAAAACAAAAGTTGACACAGACTGAGACATGAGCATGGACATAGGCACAGACATAGACTGGGACGTGATAATTTTGTTGTTATCATAGTACACAACATACTTCTCTGAACATATCATGGATATTGTCAGTGCTTAAGGAACCAGCCACACATTTCATTACAGAGAGTGTGGGATATTGTTTGAATAGCAGATTTTATGTGTAAATATATTGTGATAAATATTGTGGATTGTGAACATGTCTTTAAATATCATAACATGATACTAACATACTATATTGACCACCCCTACCATATCCTATATTTTTCTTGTATTGTATTTTCCCTCTGATGCCCACACGTATACCCGCACGCACTTCATCAGCCAAGACAGATATCTTTGATATCTGAAGTTTGCTTTTTTAATTTAGAACAGGAGATGCTAGCCTAGCATCGCTAACAAATGGCAGACTAATACTGTCACTAATTGGAAGTGCCAAATACCCAACCCCATTAGGACTCTTCACCTATGACATACAGTGCTGCTGACACTGGGAGGCTGAAGACAAGAACATGTCTCCTCCTATGCATGTGAATCCAGTCATCACCTCTTTTTGAACTGCCTTCATTGATGGGCAGCCAATGCACTCGGAGGAAAGTGCAAGCTCCCCAATTTGACTAACATACGCCATTTTGTTTTTGATAATTTACATCAGACAAACTCATCAAACATATTGTGCCATAATGCGCTATAATAAATACACACACACATAATTTTACATATATAACTGTGCTTTGTGTTTTTTGATCTTTAACACTCAGAAACATGGAGGACAGCGCCTGTACACCAGCTTTGAACATCAGACTCCTTCAATAATGCTTTATGACAGCTCTTCATCCTCAGGTAATTATACTCCAAAAGAGCATAACGGCTCTGAACACTTCGAACAGAAGATGGTCAAGGGAAATTAGAAATTAGAATCTGATTAGAAATTAGAATCTGATACAGGCTGGAATTCACCCCTGATCTTGAACATCCTCCAACCTCAACCTGAAAGGTAATTTTCATACTCAGCCTGTTGTATTATGCAGTGTGCAGCATGTACTGTATGTACATCATTAATGAAACTCCTGCTAATGATGAACTCTTCACCCTTAAAATGCTTTAACTTTAACCGTTTAGTCATGGTCAAAAGAAAATCTCTAAAATAATGACTTTACATAAGGCAACAGTGTTCTTAATGTAAAATAAGCGTATATGTCAAATAATTTTAGTAATTTAAAATAGATTTTATATGGCTCTTTAAAGAACAAAAGTATGAGTGTACTGTTCAAAAGTATGGAATTTCTTGCTTTGTTATTATGATTATGATTATTATGATTATTATTGCTTTATACATAATGAAACATATATATTTAAGTTGTTAATTACAAGAGGACATTTTTTGTGTTTAATAAAGAGAGCAAGGCCAATTTAGCAATTTTTTTCTGGAATTTGAACCTGCAGTCATTGGATCATAGTGCTGGTGTTTTAAACCGCTGAGCCACTCAGAGCACTGGCATTCCAAAAGTCAGTATGTCATTTGATTATGAAGCATTGTTACCTTATGTTATGACTTGTGAATGCCCACACCTGTATAAGTTGTGAGGTGTTACATGGTGGGACATGGTAATTAGTTCCTGTCCCATGACTTTTGTCAAATACAACAAAAGTACCTATACAATGCATTAGTGACAAAAGTATACTTATTAAACATTTATTTTGTGTGGATTGTCTTTATAATATGTAGCACATTTGCATTTGTGACTTATCAACTCTTATTAACTGTTAATAAACTCACATAAAGCAATACATCTGACACAATACACATGACTCAAAGTGCTGTCAATTACACAATAATAACGTTGACAGAGTTTCATCTAACACCACTGGGATGGGTTGGAGTGATGTTTTTAATTAAGAACTAATCATCCCATATCACTACCTTACCTCCCTGATGCTCTTATATCTGGATACAATTAATCCTTACATATTCAAAGAGCTAGTGTAAAGCCTTCCTAAAAGAGTCAAGACTCTATCAACCTATATATAATGTGCTTTGATTTGATTGGCTGCCAAATTGTTTATTGTGCCCCATAAAAAATAAAAATAATAATCAATATTTAACAACAATAACAACAACAACAATAATAATAACTAATATATATATATATATATATAGTTCAGTTTCAGTCTTTTATGAAAATGTATTTTTTCACCATCCTCTGAGGTTTGATGCTTGACCTCTGCTTAATGGCTCTACTCATTGCATTTGTTTAAAGGTTTCTGGGTTTATTTGAACAAATTAAAAGCCGAATGGAATGTGACACATATGGAAAAGCAATTTATAACACCAGTATCAGTTAATGGCCATAAGAGGGCATTACAGCACAACTAATCCAGTGCGGTACAGCTCTGTGAAGGTACTATAGTCCTTATCCTGGGCTTCAAACACTGTTCTTATGTAACATAGAAATGTAGACTTTGTCATATTATCTAATATTAATCACATGCAAACACTGTTTATATAGATGTTTATAAAGTTCCTTTCAAATGGTGTATAAAAAACATTTTTGAGTAATTAGAGTGAGATTGTTAATTTGGTTGTTGAACATCTGCACAGTTGTGGACAAAATTTTATATTAAATAAAAAAATTTAAATAAAAATCTGTCAAATTAGATGAAATGCAAAAGTATCACTTGTATTAAAAATGCATTAAAAATAACATTAGAAATAGTAAAATAAAATACAATACAAAAATAATAAAGAAGAAAATGTCAATAAAAGTAAAATAAAAATAATGAATAAAAATAAATGAAGACAAAACAAATAATTAAAGAATATAAACAAACATAAAACAAAATACAAATAATGATAACAGAATACAAAACATAATCAGCAAATACTATAAAGTAAACTGAAACAGTTAATAATAAAAGATAAATAATTAAATTGAAATGTAAACATAAAAACATGTTAATAATCTAAGTTAAAATAATAAAAAAGTAAAGATAAATATTATAAAATAAAAACAAGACAATAATAAGAACAAATGTAAGTAAAAATAATAATCAAATTCAATATAAATGTAAATACAATAATATTAAAAATAACAAGATAATTATATGAACAAATTTAAGTACACAATATAAAAATAAATATTTCAATATAAATATAAAGATAAGAAATATCATAGATAATAAAAATAGAATAAATTCATATTAAAATAAAATACATAACAATAAAACTGTAAAATTAGAGCATTTGAAAGGTCTGGGGAATCAATTATTTATTGTTGATTTGAATGAACTACAACAAATTTATGCACACTTAGTTCTTCAAAAACCCATTTTCAGAGTTTCATAGCTGTTTGAGGACACAGATACACACACTTAAAACACTAGATCATTTACTCACCCTTAATGAATTCATTATAGCACCTCATTTATCCTGCTGATGCTGCCTCATCCTCATCCGGATGTTCAGTTAATGATGAGAGCAACCAACCAGAGTTGTTGAATTATTTTCTAATTACTTTCTTGTTTGACCAGTTGAAGAATTCCAGCTACATTTTGAGGACTTCTTAAACTGATTTTAAAAACTATAAATGTACAACTTGAAACTATTGTAGGATTTAAATTGCCTCTGGCTGAAAGAAATGTTTCATCCCACAATGGCTTTGTTCTTATTGAAATTAGCTGCTTCGGGGGGTGTCGAAGCTGAGTTCTTCATTTCTAGCCATTTCTTCATGTTGCTTTCAAAGTCCAACTGTGAACCATTTAGAGTCTCCAATTAGGACTAGCATTGCATTCAGTAAATGTTTAAGAGTATTTTGGAGAGGAGGATCTTTCAGTATCAATTAACAAGATACAATATTGGTCAAATGACTGGAATTGCATATAGAAATTATGTATATCTATACATATAATTGATAATGAACCTTCTATTACATACAAACTGAGCACGTGGTGAGATTGTTGGTGCCAGACGGACTGTTTTAAGTATTTCTAGACCACCACCACTTTGTCACTGTCACTGCAGTAGTGAGAATGACCCACCACCCACACGACTCCTCCAGCTAAAAATAATACAGAGAAACAGATAGAATACAGTCTGTAATTTTACTATAAAGTAAACTATATAGAACTATAAGGTGTTCCTGTGTTGTAAGAGGGGTTTACTAAAATGTGTATGAAGTGTAGAAAAAAGAAGGTGGTCATAATGTAATGTCACTAAAAATATAATGTGACTCATCTGTGTATATTCATAAATAAGGAATTACATTTACAGCTACATTTCAGTAATGTTGGAATTCATGTTATGAATAATATCAAACAAGTTTGGTGGCAAATAAGTGTATAAATGATTTGAATACAATAGAAAATAGTAATTAGTAAGAAGCTGTTAAAATACTTTATTTGATTGATAATAATAAACTGAGATCTATATGATTCTGATTTGAATAAGAAAAAAAAACAACAAATATCAAAAAGATATTTGATAAAATATTTTTAAATACTGTCTATTGTCTCATTTTTATTTTTTGAATAATTGTTATTAATGACAAACCACAATGTTTGTTTTGACAAGTGATTCCTATCATTTGAACAATATTACAGTTTGGAGTACGTGGATGTCACATGACCACACGGTGTGTTGAATGGTTTTTAGTTCAGTCTAAATTCTGTCAAAAGCCATGGCCAGTAGGCCCAGTTGATTGATCTGTTTTCATATGTGCTGAGAATTTTCCAGTTCTTCCACTGTTAAGTGGAAAATTAGTGGCCTATCATTTATCAAAAGTGTCAGATTGAATTTATATTGATTTATGAGTTTTATTAAGACTTATTATTATTATTATATCCAACCTGTTTAATTGAATGCGTCAATATGTCACAGTCTGCAGTGGGACATTATTATTCTGCTGTTTGGAGAAAGAAAATCTCAGCTCATTACCCTATAGGCATCCTACAGGAAATAAGTAGATGAGTGTACAGCAAATAAGCGTAGCATTACATTCCAAAAAGCCTCCAGCATGTTCAACATGACTGCATATTCATGAAATGAGTGTGTGTGTGTGTGTGTGTGTGTGTGTGTGTGTGTGTGTGTGTGTGTGTGTGTGTGTGTGTGTGTTTGTAACTCAACATACATGCACTTTCATTATGTGTGAATAGCCCAACTTAAACATACTTGCTTGTGTTTGTACTCTGAGACCAGAGACCTCCATTTATTTCATTTCCAATCAAAGCTGCCATTAAGAACAAGTGATTTGTTCTTTTCAGCATAAAGACAAATGCAGAAAACATATTTACAGTGCCTTCCAAAAGTATTCATATGTCTTGTACTTTCCCCCTTTTTTTCAAGTTACACCCACAAACTTAAATATATTTTATTTGGATTTTATGAGACAGTCCAATAAAAGGAGCAAGTAATTGTGAAATGTAAAGAAAATGTTGCGTAGTTTTCAAAATATTAATTAATAAAAATCTGGAAAATGTGGTATGCATTTGTATTCAGTTCCCTGTACTGATCTCTGAACTCCAGTGGTTTTGTGAAAACCAAAGTTGAAAGTGATATGTGTGGCAGAAAACTAACACTAACTAACAGCTTCAGTAGGGACATGAAGCTGGTCAGAGTTGATGGGAAGATGGATAGAGCTAAATACCGGAAAACCTATTAGAGTCTACAAAAGACCTGAGAATGGGGCAGAGGTTCACCTTCCAGTAGGACAACGACCCAAAACATACAGCCAGATCTGCAATGGAATGCTTTAGATCAAAGCATTTTCATGTGATAGAAAGGCCCTGTCAAAGTCCAATCCCATTGAAGATCTGTGGCAAGAGACTGTTCACAAAATCTGTGCACAGACACTCTTATCCAATCTGACTGAGCTTGAGTTATTTTACAAAGAAGAATGTTTGAAAACTCAACCTCTAGATGTGCAAAATAGGTAGAGAGATATACCCAAAAGACTTGCAGCTGTAATTGCAGCCAAAGGTGGTGCTATAAAGTATTGACTCGGGCCACACCACCAAATGCACACCACACTTTCCAGAATTTTATTTGTAAAATACTTGGTTAAGGGCCCCGAGTGGTGTAGCGGGCTAAGGTGCTCCCACTATGATCCTGGGGTCGTTGGTTCGAATCCAGGTTCATGCTGCTCGCCATTGGCAGTGGGGGGGTCCAGAGGGAGAGAAATTGGCTTGTTCTCCCTCGGTGGGTGGGTAGATGTCGCTCCTCCCACATCTCACAAGTGCGTCTGCTGTCCATTGTGTCAGAACTGGGGATCCGGTGTTCTCCTCCAAGTGCAATTTCTGCCTGGCAACGATACAAATCGTGGCAGTTCGAAAAGAGGTGGTAGGCTATCGCCATGATTCGGAGGAAACATGTGGACGATCTCCCCCCCCTAGTGTCGAGAGCAGGGCATGTAATGTGGGAGGCTACTTAGGGGGATGGGTAATTGGAATATCTAAATTAGTAGGGGTGAAAATGGTAAAAAAATTAAATAAATAAATTAAAAATAATTGGTATCATTTTCTTTTCATTTCACAAGTACTTGCTACTTTGTGTTGTATCCCAATAAAATAGATGTAGGTTTGTGGTTATAACATGAAAAACATGGAAATATTCAAAGGATATGAATAAATGACACAGAAGCCTCAACAATAAATCTAATATCAGACAATTTCAATGCAACCACCATTTTTCCTTATAATACCTCATATTCTTTTAAGGAGACCTGATGCTAGTTTTTTCTGCAGAACTCTCCAAAGAGTTTTTTTTCCAGACCTTCCAGTCTTAGAATCGGAAACATTTTCTGCTCCTGTAAGATGTCTGACTTTGTGCAAAGTTAAACACACAAAAAACAAATAAACAAACAAACAAAACACAACATAGTTATATTGCTCTCATCCGTCCACAAAACATTATTTCAGTAGCGTTCTGGCTTGTCCATGTGATCTTTTGGAAACTGCAGATAGACAGCGATGTTCTTTTTGGAGAATTGCAGCTATTTCCTCCTTCCTGCCATGCACACTATTGTTGTTCAATGTTCTCCTGTTGGTGGACTCATGAACATTAATATTAGACAATGTTCGAAAGGCCTTTAGTTGCTCAGAAGTTACCTTGGTTTACTTTGTGAGCTCCTGTACCATCACACACGCTTTTGGTGTGAACTTTGTTGGTTGACCCCTCTTGGGGAGCGTAATAATGGTCTTAAATTTCCTCCATTTGTACATAACCTGTCTGACTGTGTACTCTTTAGAGAAGGTTTTGTAACCTTTTCTAGACTGATAAATATCAACAACTCTTTTGATGACACACCTTTGCCACTCATGGATATGTAACACTGGATCATTTAAAGAAATGTGTCATTGGCTTATTTGTCTGATTTGGTTCTATATGTCAACATATGTGGAAATCTGATGAAGGTTTAGGTCAAACTTATGGAGAAATAAATTGTCATTTATTTTCTCTTTCCATAAATGGTCACATTTGTCTATATATTGCTGCACAGTAGAAAAGTGCACCAAAACTACAGTCTGCTACATCTACCTGAAAATCTTTTGCAGTGAAACAAGTTATGATTTGCCTTTCTCACAACCTTTGAGCAGTTCTCTCTGAAAGTGTTTCTGATCTTCCAGGATTCATGATGATTCATCTTTCCTGTTCAATGCTATTTCTTACTTTGAACAGGAAATGTCTTCCTGAAAATGCTTTTTCTATCATCCTGCAGGAATCATTCATTTTATTCTCTTTTGTGTTCTTGCAACTGCTGACGTTTTCAGGAGGTGTTCTAAAAATAAACATTTATCAATCTATAATTTCACTATCTAGCCCTATCTAATTTATTTATTTATTTATTTTTGAGACCTTGATAAGTTGTCAGAGTGTCATGGTGCTCCTCACCTTTCCCAGAATTGTTCAAAACAAAATTGATGTTCTAATCTAATTTAAAATGTTTTGTATTTAAATTTAACTGAACTTTTAGAGATAAGATCTTCTAATCACACAACTTTTCACAGAACCCAAACGTCTGCATGCCACTTTATTATAACGCATACCGTATCGCTCTGCACTCTGACTCGGCTTTTACACAAATTGGAGCTGAGTAGGCAGAGTAATCTGGAGAAACTTTGCATCACGACAGGCGACTGGAAACAGAACCATGTCAGAAACCACAGGAGAAACAAGACAAAAAATGTATAGATAGACAAAACCTACTATAATCACAGATGACTACATACTGGCAAACATTCATTAAAAGTGGGAATCAAGTTGTTTATGATGCTTAGTGTCATATCTCTAGTCATAGCTCTAGATAAGGGAGAAGGAACTGTAAACACAAGGAATGAATGTCACTCACAAATAACAAGCACGGAACAGGTAAAACAAATAGAGTGTGACGAGACGAAACTGGACTGTGGCAGAACAACCTGCAAAACCACAGAAACAGTTACATTATCACTCACTGTGATAACCTTGGACAATTTTTAAAAAAGACCTGAAGGCAGTTTCCTGTACGTGAAGTGGACCTAGTCACTAAACCACAAGCAGTAGGCACAGGTAAGCCACACTGCTCGGTATGGTGGATGATGGATAACTGGATGATGGAGACACTTGCATCAATACCAGACACCCTTATATCACTGAGCAATTTCAAAAACACCCGGAGGCAATTTATGAAGAATGGAGTGGATCGTTCTCGAATTTAGCAATCACATCTCTACAACATCATGATATAATAATCAGTCAAACCACAGTCTTAATAAACAATACATCATTTTGGTTTATATTCCATTCTTAATATTATTTTCCCAGTAGAATTTAAATCCATTTCCCTAAATCCATCAGTCAACACATGACCAATAGACAAAAAATCTCTACTAGTATGGATTTTGTCTATCTGTATTTATAAATACAGTATTTTGGTTCATACAGTATAAGTTAATAGTACTGAATATATACACTATACGGAGGTTTCTAAGCCTCAGGGCCTGTATGCAGCTCAACACTTCAGTGCTCTACAATGTAGAAAGCCCTCCAGAGACATATACCCCAACAAAAACAAGATAAACTTTTTTAACCTTGCTGGTGTCCCAATACTTATATATTGTATATATTGTTATTAGGTGATACGCATATTTTTTATATCAAGATAAAAAAAATTACAATGGCATCTCCAGTAAATTGTCAAGTATGTCCAAACTCTTGACTGGTACTGTATTTTGAAGAACTTATTATATTATATATATTATAAATATCCATGTCAATCTAATCATCAGTTATCAAAATAACTCATCAAAATTTTCAGCTCAAAAGCAGCTCAATTTCCAATAGGATTTCTAAATTCGTTCTAAGCAAAATAACCCCACAAAACATCATATTTCAAGTAAATTGCTGATAAAATTCATGCAACTATTTAATTTCTCTAAATATCTCAAAAGAAAACAAATTGCAGTAGCTTAGGATGATCTGAAAAAAAAATTAAACAATATCTGGTTAGTGTCTCCTATTAATACCATTCTAATGTTTTGGTGAATAAAAAACGTTGGCCTGGAGATCTAAAAGTTAATAGAATAAAGGTGTTTTGATTAATGCAAACCATAGCAACCACTTAGTGAGACCATAGCAACCACTCGCAAGACCAAAGCTTCCACCTAGGATCCACATTGCAACACTAACAATCACCCTGCAATGACTTAGCAACAGTATAGCAACCACTTGGGATACCATAGCAACCACTTACCAACACCACAGCTATGGTGTTGGTAGGTGGCTGCTAAGTAGTTAAATGGTGATTACTATGATTATTGTTAGGTGATGATTATATTCTAGATGGTTGTGATGGTGTTGCTAAGTGGTTATGGTGTTGGTAATATGTTGGTAATATGTTGCCAAGGTATCCCAGGTGGTTGCTGCAAGTAATGACAATATAGCAAAATGATGTTGTGCAAAATGTTAAAAGATTGTAAAAATGTGAAGACATCTATAAATCAATGTTGCATTTGGAAATTATTAAATTAGACTAAGAAAATCAATCACAATGTTGAAATAATGTTGAAATATTAATGTTGATTCATTTTTCAGAAACAAATCAGATATGCCAGATATTGTTTTTTCAGGAGATCTTAGGCTACTCATATTTGTCTTCATTTGATATGTATAAATTGACAGCATTTAGATATTTGTATGAATTAAATAAAAAATGTACTTGCACCTACATTTTTCTGTCCTTTGTTCTGATAAGGACTAAAACATTTTAGCTGGATTACTCACTGATAATTCATCACACCATGATTAAAATGAGACTGTTTCATGTCTGTAGGTTACTCTGATCCTGAGATATGAAGCCTAGAAAATGACAAGAATATGGCCCATGAAGTGTGGTTAAAAAATAAATAGATAAAGGATGGCCTCTGACTTTTGCACAGTACTGTGCAGGACATACACTCCTCGTGTACGTGTGTGTAACCAACGTGCAAAATACAAAACAGCACATAGTAACCTACTTTGTGTGTGTTTGTGTGTGTGTGTGTGTGTGTGTGTGTGTGTGTGTGTGTGTGTGTGTGTGTGTCTGTGTGTGTGTGTGTGTGTGTAAAAGTTGACTCCGCTGAGGACGGTGATTTGAATAAAGTCCCCACAGTGCTGAGTGAAGCACAGTACCATGAGTTCAGCTGAGGGACAATGCAGGTCTCCAGAGCCCAGCGCTGCACCATATAGGGCCTTTATGTTCATTTTTTTGTACATCATGCTGAGTGAGAGAGCACACTATCAGGGTGTCTTTACGCCTCTTTAGGAGCAACCCTCTCCTGAACCTCTCCTTACAAATCAAAGCGACACGGTTAACTTCCTCCTCACCTCAAAAGAGAGAGTGTTTAGCCTCTCTGACTTTCTGACTGTCTGAAAATTTAAGGACCTTTATAATGAAAAAATGTATTGGCTGTGTTTTTAACTAAATGGGGGAGGAGGCTTTACTGTGTTCAATACACAGTTCAATCTTTAGTCTTCAGTCTAACTAATCACATCGACCCAAGTGGACCAAATCCAGAACCCCAGGCCCTGGAGCTGTGTGACACATTCAACCTTGGATTTGGGATGCAGTATTTTATTTCAGTTATGTATTATTATTTAATTATTATTTCAATCAATTATTTTTCTTTCTTTTAATGTGGATCAGTCTTTTGTTTTATGCTCAGGCTGTCTGGAATAAATGCTCAGTATTTCACGATCATTCCGGTTTAACTCCCCCTTGTTGGTGGGAACATGGGTTTTACCTCAGAACGAGTGGAAAGTTGCTCTTCTTGTTCTGGAGTTAGTGATGGACTAAGCTCCTCTGCTCTGTTGTGACCACAGTCACTAACATTTGTAAGGTCATCGATTTGCCAACTGTTCATTGGTCTAATGTGCTGCTGTTATCAACATTTTAGCTTAACAACAATGAACTTACTCACAAATTCAGTGAACTGGTGGGTTTCTCCGCCGGTGCTGCACCATGCTGCAGGTATTATGGTCTGCTATTAAACCTCCTTTATATTTCATGCTCATTTCTAACCTTCTGTGTGTAGAAACTTTTATAGGGTTTATAAATAAAATAAAAAGCAGCGACACTTTTAGATTGGCGATATATTTTTGACTCCCTAGGTTAGTTTTGCTAGATGTTTTGATCATTTCACGTATCTTCATTCTCCTGAAATGTGATGTTGACCTATTTTCAGCATTAATGTCTTTGATTATATTAACTAATCACAGCAGCCCTAATTGGGATACTAGTTAGTACGGCGATATATTGGAATTTATTTAGTGCATAGGCCAGATTTCCTTCCATCCATCCATCCATCCATCCATCCATCCATCCATCCATCCATCCATCCATCCATCCATCCTTTTTCTGAACCACTTATTCCTGAATAGGGTCACAGGTGAGCCAGTGCCCAGCCAGCAACTCTGAGGGCAGGAAACAACCCTAGACAGGGCACTAGTCCATCGTAGGACACACACACACACACTAAGGGCCACTTTAGAGTCACCAATTCACCTACTTTGGGGGAAACCAGAGTACAAACATGGGGAGAACATGGGGAGAACATGCAAACAAGAGGCCTTCTCCACACAAGAGGCCTTCTTGCTGTGAGGCATCAGCGCTATCCACTGTGCCACCGTGCCGCCCGAGGCCAGGTTTGCTAGATGTTTTGATTGTTTGACATACCTTTATTCATCTGAAAATCGATGTCAACGTATTTTCAGCATCTACATTGATGCAGCCCTACTTGTAACATTTCACTTCATGAGTAATGAATATAAAATATAAAATATATGTATCTTTTTGAACTAAATACACATTCAGATTTTTTTTTGATGAACTGGAATTACAGGTCAGTTTGTCACCAACATGATTCTGAAGCTGCTATCGTAAGGTAAATGTCTCCAAAATGTTGAGCACACATCTTTATTCATTCACATCATTAAAGTGTAAACTGTAGCTGAGAGAGTTTCGGGAGGGCTTTGGGGAAGGAAGCTGAGGGAGTGATATGCAGTGTGAAATGGATTCATCCTCAGCTGCTGCTCGGTGCTGCTGTGAGCTATGCAAGGCAGATGAGTGCCTTCATGCCATATGTTCAGGAGGGTAAACAGAGACGGCCGATTCTGTCAGCTCCCTTCATCTCCATACACATCACCCACCCACCTGTTGAGGAAGTCTACTTTGATAAGGAGACAGGAGGTCAGGAAGCGGAGGGGCTCTATGTTTGTTAGGATACGTTTTCAGGACTCGTGGAGAAGCAGAAGAAAATCTGAATGCATTTAATGGACCACAAAACCACCTGTTTTGTTTGTTTAGTGTGTTTAAACTGAGCTGTTTATTTATTACTTCCGTTCTTCATGGCATGGATTCCACAAGATTTTGGGGACATTTGTTTGAGATTCTGGTCCATGCAGACATTATTGCACACAATTGCTGCAGTGTCAAGTGTACCTAGGAAACCTTCCCACCATTTCACCACCACCACCAGCCTGCGATGTCCACCCAAGACAGATTAGAGCCATCGATTCAAAATGTTGGTGTCCAATTCTAACCCTACCATCTGTGTTCCTCAAAGTCATCAGACCAGGCTATGTTTCTACAGTAATCAACTGTCCCCTGTTGGTGAGACTGTGCCCACTGAATCTTCAGTTTCCTGTTCATACCTGACAGAAATGGGCCATTATGTGCTGTTGTAGCCCATCCTGCTAATGGTTGGATGTGCTTTTCTGGATTTTTGTAGCCTTTCTGGCAGTCAGACATTCTCTATCCAGATCAGCAGTTCCAGAAATACTCCAAAACTCTGAGAATGTGGAAGAGTACTTTTAAAGAGTGCAAAGATTTGGCACATTGTCTTTCAGAGTGCACAAATCGGGTGATCACAAGTTCAGATTCATTCATATAGTGGAGCACTCAGAGTCGAGAGTTCAGAGAGAACTCTGTCAAAACGGAAAACGTCAGTATCCACAATAATAAATTTGTAGTTGAGGCTAATAGCAATTTAACCTTTAATGTAGGCTAATGTAAAGTATTTTCTCCGTGAAACAGTATTCTGTGTTTCCGAAAAGAATGTTTGTTCTTTTAAGATAAAATGCTGTAACAATGCAGACAGTGATGGACTGGACACTGGGATAAGTGAAAAATCCCGGAGGGACTCTATGGGTGTAGACTGCTGAAAGGGTAAAGGGCCGCCCTCCCATAGAACATAGTATAAAACTATGGAAAATGGAGTCTCATTGCTTCCTCTGAGGTGCAATGATATGGAAATAAACAGTCGTGTTCATTTAGCAACAGATAAAAGCCTTGTTTCAGAGTCATGTAGCGCAAATGTGCAAAGACGTGATCTGGCCAAAAAAACTCCTCTGAAAACCTACTAGAGCACTCTGTGTTTGTATTGATCTATGAGACATTGCAGGGATAGTTGTGCAGCATATTGATACCATGTTTTAGATTTGATCGTCTAATGGATGTCAATTAAAAAAAAAGATTTTATTGAAAGTCATGTTGGAACCACAGTGATGATTATATAGTTATCGTTTGGTTTGTGCAAAACATGTCTACTGTAACTGTGTCTGAATAATTAACTCTTGCTTATTAAAGTCCTGCTCTTTGTCTGTGTGTTCTTTGGCATTCTTTAGTCTTGCCCTGGTGTTTTTTATTTATTTATTTATTATTGTTCCCTTTTTTTTCTTTTTACAAAAAGCATTTCCTCCTTGCACACCTCCCATGAAATTCAAACTCGTATATCTTTGACATTCCTAGAAGAACTTCCTGTAGGTCTTGTGATCACATCTTAGGATTGTTGCAGACGTCTTTATGCATTTTGCGGTCAGTTTGCTCTTTGGGCTGAACTTGCTAGGACAGCCTGAATTGGCCGTGTTGACAGTTGTGTTAAATGTTCTTCCTCTTGAATGGATGATTTTTAATTGTTTAAATTTAAAATTTTTACATTCCCAGACTCTCATACACATTCTTTCTGAAGGCCTCAAAGAACTCTTTGGATGTGATTGGATGATTTAAATATGATTGCCTCCTCTAGTCCTCTCCAATGATGGTATTTTCATCTGCAGGCATTTAGGCATGTTAATTAGTAATAAATGTGGGGGTGTCTTAACTTTTTTCCTCACAAGAAAATTTCATTTCTAATAATTTATTTGACATTATTTTTAAGGACATTTCTTCAGTTTTGTGTGTTTAGTTATAATCCCCTCTAAAAAATAGTTAAAATGTAGATCAAATGTGCATATGTTTACATATATTAAAATGATTTTTATGGGGTGTCCTGATTTTTACACAATTGTATATATAGGATTTATATGAAATGTGCATCATTGAGTCATTGTTATTACATAACATAACATAACATAACATACTGTACAATATATGGTACATACTGTGTGTATGAACCTGTGTCCTGACGTGTTATAAAAACACAATTTATGTGTTTGTGTGTGTGTGTGTGTGTGATGGGGGGGCCAGGCATCGGGTGTTGTCTCACAAAAGCCTGTGTGTGCTCTGGAGGCTGAGGCATTCTTAACCCATCCTGCAGGCTGTTTGATGCCATACATGTCACCCGCTGATAAAAATTTCAAAAAGTCCTCTCCTCTTTTCTCCTCCAGCCACACATGCTCGTCGAGGAGCTGTCATCTTTTCCCGCCGTCTGCAGAGAAGGATCAAAGGGGGAGGGGGCGGCTGCGGAGAGAGTGAGAGGGAGAGAGAGAGAAAGAAAGAGAGAAAGATTTTCGGGGTGAACCAGAGGACGCCGCCTCGCTGCTTAAACAGGGTAACCCAGTTACTGCTTCTGGAGAAGTTGCTTCTTTTGCTGTAAACATATTCAATTAAGACATCAAACCTCAAACTCTGCAGCCAGTGAGAGCGAAAAAGAAAAAAAAACAAAACAAAAAAAACAGGGTTTTTTGGGTCAAACATTAGTTCAAACAGACTCCTTTTGATTAAATAATCATTGTGTGGCAGATTGGGATAAGGTTTCTTGTCTGGTTTGGAAAAACCCAGTTGAATAACACTGAACATAATGAGCTCAGTGTGCCGACACGGAGTTAGAGATTTAACGACAGGGAACCAGTCCATCGCAGTGTACCTTGTACATATAGGGGCAGCAGGGATTGGACCCACAACTCCAGGCCCTTGGATCTGTTTGACACATGCACTACCTGCGGCACCACCATGCCACCCTCTATTGACCCCCATTTGATGTGGAGATCTGGGCAAGCACAGAGGGAAAAGTGTAAAAATGTTTGTGAATTATAATGTTACAAACTATTCATGGTATTTTCAAATGAGATTTCACCATTAATTTCATGTTTTTGGAACAGTAATTTGACCCAGCTGAATGAGTGAAATTTCTTCTTAAATCTCTCTCTTACCCACAATGTTAAAAATATTCTGAAATTCTCCAGTGCTTTCCTATTTGGGATTTGGGATTTGAAATTTACTAGGTCAGTGAGCTCCATTATTATTAGAGCAGAGCTGCCAACAAGTCTGCATTTTAAAAACGTCATGAATCTGAATTTTCTCAACAACAAACTTAAGAAATTTCTTATGAATATATTGGTGAATGAGGTCCAATTATTATCTAGATAAAGTGGCAACAGTCAGGACATATTAGACCAGGGTTTCTCAACCTGTGGGTCAGGGCCCACTAGTGGGATGTGAAGCACTCTCTAGTGATCCTCCAGCCCACCCTCAGCAGTCCATACTGGGCTGACGATGGCACTTTAAATCACAAAGGCCTAAATAAAAAATAAATAAATAAATAAAAATAATAATATATATATATATATATATATATATATATATATATATATATATATATATATATATATATATATATAT